>JAOYSI010000016.1:2440207-2450617 GCA_025775065.1 Hiodon alosoides | reverse complement strand
ATATTTAACCGTGTTGACCGTAGCCATTTGTTGAATTTTAAAACATAGTAAGGGGAGAAATGTATCAACATTATAAAAAAATAGACGCGGATCAACATTTTTTTTAAATGTAGTTCGCCTGCTACGGAATAGAATATTCAATTCCGAAAATATTTAAACGTTGTAAGATAGAAATACTCAATATACACGGTGTTGGGTGATTTGCAGATCTGGGGAGGTGGGAGTGTTGTCAGTCATCCAGCTGTATCACCATTGCCATCGCACACAATTTCGTGCATTAGTCTACTTAGTCAGCCAGAACCTGCCTTCGTTCAATAGCTTTCACTGTAGGACGATACTTGTGTTTAACTTTTAGTATTTGATACCAGGATACATTTGCATACTCCGTCATTTTATTATGAGAACTATTTTTTTTTAAATTATGAAATGCTGTCCGTCACAGTAAACTAAAGCGGATTATTCGTCTGATTTTTATCTTGGTTATTAAATTTGATAAATGAGGCCTCTTACACTTCTCAAATTTTCTGAAGGATTCCAACAATGTTGCTGATATTAAAATACTATCCGAAAACTGAGCTCATATAAATTGGTTAGCAATTTATATATGCCTATATTCTGCAAAATTCCTTTCCAAGCGTACGTTCTAGTCAGTGTGAAAAGTAAATCCTATTTAGTTCCGTATATTCAAAAAAGGCTGTTGCTTCGTGAACTAAAAATGTTACCATTTTACCACAGATGGCAATGGGACACATGAGAAACAATGCATGCAGTGGCTGAGAAAGGGAAAGTACAAATTACGTATTTAACAAACAGCAGAGTTAAGGTAGGGCACTAAGACAAATACATTAAAACAGGCTGAAACGGACAGTTGTTAAAATGACCTCGGCAAAGAGAACCACTTTAAAATAAATAAATGCAATTTCTTGCCGAAATAACTTTAAAATATGAATAAAGAGAGCAAAGATCACAAACACTTTGATGACTAAAAAGTTGCTCTGCTATGGAATTAAACGAGATGTTTCACCTAAGAAAATAATCCATAATACTATGCATTGTTGTTCTACTGTTGGATAAATGAAAACGAACTGAAATGGAGCCAGGCCCACTTTTTTACAACAGTCCTCAGATTGTGTTAAATAGAGTTGAACAATTCATTTTGTTGCACTCATTCCACATTTGAAGACGTAATAGCCCATGAAGGAAAAAAAAATTAACATTTTCTATCGATTTTCTTCAGTTATCAAGGCTGTCGATTGTATGTGTTGTGTTATTTCCATTTACCTTCAGATAACCAGATCCAGTTTTTCATATACCTTTCTGAACAAACACGTGCAATACCCCAAAACATGGAGATTTGCAATTTTAAAGGGATATTAGTCCGATTGTTTTTTTTTTCATTACATCAGCCTGAAATAAACACAAATAATTGTTAAAAAAAATAGTAGTCCTATGTTCATGTTTTTTTTATACACTTCATTAAATGTACTTTATTTATTGATCGCGCTTAGTAGATATACAAGTTAATATAAATATTTTTGGTTAAAATGTATTAATTTCTGAAAGGTGGCGCCATCTGCTCAGTGAAATGTAAGATAGACCTCTGATTCGCCTATTTAGAAATTAAAGCAGGTTTCTGGTTGACTCTAAATTGTTTAGCATCGAAAACACCTCTGAACAGAATGGGAATTACACTCTGTAGTCAGTTGATTTCAACTTTACGAAAACGGTCGGTGGGCGTGTCTTTATAATATCTGAGTAATGCCATTGCATAACTTTTCAATGTATTTATTTATATATCTAAAGCGGTGGGCTATGTAACCTTCATTGTGTAGCTCAAAAGCCAACTAGTGAACTTCTGTCATCCCTCGCGTGCTTCTAGTGTTAACCAAGCTCCTGATTGCTAGTCTGTTGATGTGATGTCTGCCTAATGGGGCGGTCAGGCTGGCTTCTGCGAAGAACAAAGCTTAACAGTTCCTCCAACCGTGGCTAAATTTGAAGTCTCGGCATCTTCTCGGATCTATCAAACCAAGCAACGTGCATCGAATTTGTTTTCAGGAAACAAGTGTTTAGCGGTTACTCGGTAGAAGTAATGTAATTTATTAAACCTAATGGTTTTTACTTTTTGTTCATATATTACTTGGGGCAAGAAATACGATGTGGATAATGCAGTAATAAAAGTAAAATACTTTATAATAATGAAGTGACCTTGATTGAGAAAAAACACGAAGAGCATATTTAAATAAAATAGTTTTTAGTAAAATACCGTGAGACTAAAAACGTTTTTTATATAACCGTGTGCGTGCTTATACTACCTAAATTTGTATTGCAATTCATACTGCTTAGTAGCTATATATAGAAATATATCACAACACTCGCAGCAGGGATTTTTGCATCTTCTTGAGATTGCCAAAAGGTTCATATAGGCTATATTAAATCAATTGTTTCGGAAAAAAGCGTTGAACGACATTTTTATGGTTTATTTTTAAGTCTTTAATACTTTACGAAGTGTAACCAAACATTTGTGTAAACTGAATTTACATACGAACGCGTTTCTTAATGAATAACGACCATTTCTAACAAGTGATATCGGCCCTTTACATGCGAATAAATATAGAAAATTGAGTTATATACATTTAGTCATTGGTTGCAGTTGCCAAGGCAATCGTTTTATCAATGATCACATAGACAGATTGACACGGAGCTTCAGGCTTTCACTATACGATTTATCGACATGACATTAAATAACAACAATTTACTGTGCTATTCAGACTGGACTTAGGACGAAATGTTTGCACTGTATACAAAAGCACAATAATACTAATAGTCGCTTAGGTCGACGTGTAAACTGTAGTCATACTGAGTAATTCACATTTGGTACACAAACTACTATAACATTCTTTTCAATCAACATTGATCATCGCATTATTCTTTACAACCATTCAATTTTCCATAAATCTAGGGACCACATTTACACAAATTATTTTTAAATGTGATATAACTATGTACAAAATAAAATATTAAATTTTTAAACTAGTAAATCTTTATGTACAAAACGGGCCGCGACTCAGAGATAGCATGCAATTCGAGATCTCGTGTGCAGGCTCTCAAAAACATTGTTCAACTTGGCCGTTGGCCTTTTATAGAGTCCATGCATCGAATAACATTTGCTTTACAGCTGAATACCAAAAATTTCGTTTTCCTCGCCTTTTTTCCTTCCACGTCTATAAGTTGGCTAATTAAGTGTTTTAATTCCAAGAAGTCTTACTTCAGCAGTCTTTTTAATAATATTTACACGTACCATTCATTAAAATTTGATGACAGGGTGCTGTGACTTGTCGTGTGATGCACTGTTGAAGATGATGGCGATATGGAACTAGTACTCTGGTTTTCTGTTGACGGAGAAACAATTGTTGGAGGCGTGGATGATTCGTACCCTGAGCTGGCCGCTGGCGATGGTTGTGATCCTTGTGTGGATGATTCGTGAACCTGGGAAACACAGACAAGTCGTTACCGAGATATTCTTTTCGCGGACACAATATGGTGCTTCTTCGACCGCTTTGCATACTGAAAATATAACATCTTTACTCAATTAAAAAAAGTAATTTCATATACATTGCGGCAAACAGACTGGACTGACAAATGCAAAAATGGACACTTTAAAACACGCCAGCACAACAAAACACAAAACACGTAATACAGAAAAGGAAGAATATTATGTTCATTTACATTTAATAAGGACAGTATCCATGAAAAAAAGTAAACGGCATATATAAACTCAACCGCTTATAGTGTTTCATTTCGATTTTGTGAATTTCTGTTTTAAATACACACACACACACACACACACACACACACACACGGCGAAAAAACGCAAATAATGACAGGATAATGAAAAGTATAGTATTTACCTTCATATGTTTTCGGAGTGAGCTTGGGTGGGTATATGATTTGTCACACATTTTGCAGAGATATGGTTTGTCTGATGTGTGGACATGCATGTGTTTCTTACGGTCGCTGCTGTTTGCAAAACGCCTGTCGCAGCCCTCAAACTCACACTTAAATGGTTTTTCACCTGCCACAAAAACAAATGCACAATCCCATTAAGTCACACAGAAGGCTAATCTAAAAATGTTCATATCAAAACAACAAAACACAATGGGTATAATTTACTGGTAAGAAATGACTTACGGTTGATCAATTTTTCGTGTAATATTTTAATAGCTATTATATTCATTTATATATAAATCAGTGATTTTACATTTTAAGGTTTTTTTAAATACAAATATATAAGTCTCTGAATTTCAGTACAGTTCAACTCTGAGAAAGTAAACTGTTATTGCTTAAGGATTGTTTATAAACTTCATTTGATAATGTATATACATTTGAATAAAACAATTTAAATATTCTAGAATTACATACTTTGCATAAATGTAAAAATGAATTATTAAAAAAGAATATGCATGCAAGGTATCATTTTTTTATTATTTTTTTTGCTTACCAGTGTGTGTTCTTTTGTGGATCTTAAGGTTTTCCGATCGTGCAAATACTTTCCCACAGCCAGGGAATGGACATGGAAACGGTTTCTCGCCAGTGTGTACTCTAATATGGTTTACAAGTTTGTACTTGGCTTTAAAAGGTTTTCCTTCCCTTGGACATTCTTCCCAAAAACAAATATGATTCGACTGTTCAGGTCCCCCAACGTGTTCCACTGTGAGATGAGTAACTAGTTCGTGCATTGTACTAAAAGTTTTGTTGCAGGACTTTTTCGGGTTCGTCAGTTGTTCCGGTTCAACCCATTTGCAGATGAGCTCTTGTTTTATCGGTTGTCTCATGTACCGAAAGAAGGCCCCTGCCCCATGGTGAGCAGCCATATTCATGTTCATGGGACCATAGCTATGTAACTGGGTAGAAGTATAGTGATCGGACCTGGGACTCGTTACATGGCCGTACTGCTCTGGCCTGCCGTACATTTCTCCCGAAAAGCCCAGTCGCATTTGACTATTTACAACATTGGATGTGGCGTGACTAGCGGCTTGCTCATGAAGTCCCGGGAAGAGCAGGTGTCCAGTGGCATCTGAGTGTCCATGTGGCCCTGCAAAGCCGCCTGCTGCGGAGGCGAACAGACTGTGCTGTGCGCTCGTTGCGTCTCCAAAACCCCTATTTCGAAACAAGAATTCCCGGGTTGAGTTGAAAGCGGCTGTTGAGTAGGAGCTGACATGGGTGGGGTGATGATGATGTCCCAGGGCAGCGGCGGCGTAGCCTGGCGCCTGCGAAGTAAATGCCGTTTGCCCAGAACCAAGATCGTGGGTACTGTGGTTAATTTTAAAAGCGCCCATTCCATCAGCGAACGGATTTATCCCCAAAGCAACTTCTCTGTCGGTGACTTCGCCTGTTGAGTGATGTCTAGAGGAGCCGAATGTAGTTACTCCTATTGTGGGATACTGTGGTCCGGCGTCCAAGAGCATCTTCAGTCTGCAGCAGAAGCGATGGGAGGAAAAAATATATATATATATATAATTAAAAAAAAAAAATAATAATAATAATAATAAAAATATATATATACACAAATATTTTAATCACTGCTTCTACTTGGAAAGTCGTTTGACTTTACTGTGTGTGCACTTGTACGATATCTAATATCTATTTTTCTTTTAGTGGAAAGATTTTTTCCACACTTCCACTCCTCAAGTGCAAACGCAAATCATGTACAACGCTGTCTTTTGCGGTTTGTCTTCCTGCGGCGAAACTTTCACCTCCTCGGCCAGGCGGTGAGCTCCAGACTGATAGTCGCAATCATTCCTGCAGATAAATGAATTGAAAGACAACACCGTCCACAGTTGATGAATGGGAAGGGAGGGGAGGTATCACGTGAGACCCTGCCTGGATGCTCATTCGAGAACGTCGTCTCCCCCTACTTACTAACACTCACCAAATAACCGTTCACAGTGCTCTAACTCTAGTCCGATTGGTCCAGTTGCATCATCAATTCCAGGTATTGTAAGGTTGTTGGCTGCGTTTTTGCTTTATATTGTGAACAGTAGCATAAAAGTTGAGAATATTGCTCAAATAATGAATACAACCCATCCAAACAATGACTTGGTAATGACTGGAAACGCGTACTCGAGAATTTTGGTCATTTTTTGTTGTATATGGTTTGAGAAAACGATTAAATATTCTAATACAGTAGTCTTCAAAGAAAGCACCAGACTATTTTCGTCAGAACAGTAAGTAGCTTCGTAGTATTTGATGCAATTTATAATGTACAGCAGAATAATTAATAATACACAAATTACCCCATCTCTCAATCCCCGTTTTTGTTTGTTATGACTTTTGGAATTACATACTACCACTCTTGAAATTGAGATTCATAGAAAAATGCATCGATGTCGTTTATTGATCCATTGTTACCTCCCCATCAACAATCCGTCAGACTGAAAAAGAACCGGAAAGGTAATAACTTCTCCAGAACTAAATTTTAAACACGCCCATTTAAAGTAGTATTATTCAAATTGACGTGATAGGGAACAAATATTCTTAGCAATGCGTTGCTGATGTGTAGCGTAGTCTACGTTGTGCTCTTGTAATGGACACAAACATGAGACACCAAGAAAAACACACAAGAAAATGACAATTTGATGACAAGTTTGAAATAAAAATCTTTCATTTAAAGAACTTATTTTTACACCGTTGTACCAATCTCCCTACAACTTGTTTAACACCAGTTTAATGATTTTCGTTGTGAATGCGTTGTGGGCCTATGCAAGAAGTACACCGGAGTTGCGGCCATGTCAACACTTGAAAAACATCGTACGTCAAGTTTTTTATCTACATAGAGATATAGGCTACATGATGCACGTGTGTGCAAGACATCTACATTTATACAACTTCCTCGACACTTACATTATTCGCACTACACTAACATACCAACATTTTATCTAATAATGTTAACATTTATATTTCGCCAATAAATATGCTAATGCTTTGATTTATTGCTGTTTCCTCAAAACAGTCCTTGATAATATTTTAAAGAGCTACTGCAAACAAAATATGTCACGTTTGCCAACTGAGAAATGCTTTTGGACGGTACCCTATATACCTCTGTGCATTATGGGCGTATGCTTATATTATAACAAGTGCGCTTTATGTCAATTTATACGATTACAAATAAGCGCATGTTTGAAATATGTCTCTGCTGATGCACTCCCCACTGTCTTGCCTGCGCTTTAAATGGCTATCCAGTTACTTCCGCTCTTGGCTTGAATTTTCGCAGGATAAACTTGAACATGCCCCCCGTAGTTTATGTTTAATTCGTAAAGGTTATAATGCGTCGCCGTTTCAAGTATAAAAAGTTGCAGGCTGTAGAAGTTATCAAGTGCGATATGCGGCGCCCTGCAGGAAACCCGGACCGCTATAGTTCAAAGCCACGTGAACTGTAGAGGCTATTAAAATATAATATTGACCGATAGTTAGTGGTGCATGCATTTCTAAACGAATTAAAACTCTAACTATTAGACAGAAACGAAAGAATGGGGATTCTTCTGTGCATTGGATAGTCGTAACGTCCGTTCAATACACCTGAGGAGAAATAATCAGGAAAAAACAGGTGCATTACAGTAAGGCTTTATGATAATCACACATGTATTAATATCACTGTGTGACCTTTACATCTGTCTCCAATGGGATGTTGTAAAAGTGCCAGTGAAAATTGTTGAGAATAATTCCGAATAAGCAATACAATATTGAATCAACTTAAATCCGGAGATTTGTTGACTATTATTGTAGATCAGGGGTAACAAGGAACTGAAGATATGTATGAATACAATCACACACCATATCAAATCATATAAAATGCCTCCTATTTAAAATAGTTTTTTTTGACTGTTATATAATCTTAAATTATGTATTATAGATTTCCCCAAATATTTGCTAATTAAGTTCAAGTATTGCCACTGCTTTTACCTTGTATAATGGTTTTATCATTTTACATTGAATTCTCCAGCAAAACGTCTGCAGTACAAAGCAGTTAATGTTAATTGACAACTTCCTCTGTTACTTTAGAGGAAACACTCATATTGAATTTGAATATAACTTGCTATTCCCATTATTGTTTAATTATAAATTATGTGATAAATGTTTTAATCTATGTTATGTTTTATAATGTTCATTTAAAACCATTTCAAGTATAGGCATATACTAATGTGGTCTGATATTCCAACTGGGCAACTCAACTCTTTTTGTCAAACTGTCATTTAACCAACAAGAACCTCTAGTTGTATAATATGGTGATGGGTTTATTTACATATGTAGTGTTGACATACTCTTTTGACCCAATGATTGGTCGGTCAGCTGAAAAGGTTCAAAGCACTTTACAGGCATTTAACTAAATATGTGTGCATTAATTAATTAATGTAAAACATTATGGGGTGGGGGGGCGATGGTGGACTGAACCAGAAACTGTGTGAACTTGAGGTGCATTTAAGCTCATTATCGTATTATAAGCATTGAACATTTCACAAGGTTTATGAGCGCAACATGTTGGAACTTATAAGTAGGCTACAAAGGTTATTTTCTATCTGGCCTTTTCCCCATTAATTTTTATAATCAAATAACACACACACACACACACGCACACACACACACTTAACACCTGACATGAGATATTTTCTGATGAAACCATTTTTATTGCAGTCGTTCTACTCATTCTTATTGAAGGTAAACAAATTACAATGACCAAACCTATAATCCACCCTATGGCTCTGTAGATTTTATATGTGATGTTTGACATGAATCTAACGGTAACTATCTGACCTTCTATTTGGTCATTGAACATAAACATTCTCATATTCCCTCAAAGCAATTTGATTAGAAAGTAAGCTGATATTGTGAAAGAGGTAGGCCTACTCATATTATGTATTGATATTCAATGCATTTGATTAATTCATTATTTAATTAACATATTTTGGCTTAGGTAAATATGAGTGGTAATTTATATTAATCAAACATTAAAATTATTCTATTAGAATAAAGTTATTATATTATATTCCAATAGACCCAGTGAAGGCATGTAATCCTGTAGTCTGTATGTGGATGACCTAAGACGTTTTAACCTTAACCTAGCATAAATAAAAGTAAAACGTGTTTCCTATTATGTAACGTGTGTTCACGTCATCAGATTTTGCCTACTTGAATGTAAAGAACCATAACCCTATATTGACATTATGAAATATCATGTTGCGGGGTCAATTTGCTAATAAAACATGAGAGGAGAGCATTGGGCTATAAATTGTTCACATTTATAATTATAACAGCGTTATATACGTAATTGAATGTTTCCTTCTTTCCGAATGTGAGTTTTTTCTTAAAGGGTTTTAAGTAACTTCACTTGCATGTAAGAGACATTATACCTTGATTTGATACCTGCTCAAATGTGTATGCATTATCATTGCTAAGTTTATTTAATGTAACATGCACCTAACTAGGTATGCCGATGAATTGTTTAAGGAATTAGGAAGTGTTGATTCATGAAACCATGACTTAAATAGCTCAAAGAACTAGGACATTCATTCGTTAGATACCTTACTCGATTTGGGAAGCCTTCTTTTGAATTGTGTATCTCGTATTTTTATTTACTTTCACGGATAAATTTGATTTTCTCTTTCATCGTGTTCTTATTTATTCATCAGGAACCTCCCCCTGTGCTCTTGATCCATTCCGAACGTACAGAGGCCGTGAACCAAATGACCTCGGATCATAACAACAGGTCCCTTACGTTACTTCTTCTCGGGACAAAAGACTTAGTACGCTCTATTCACAAACACAGAGAAACAGATCCCATGACGAAGTAACAGACGCGGGGTGAAAAAAGACTAGGAACTGCAGTGAATTGAAAAGGAGGGCTGAGCAGAGAACTACATTTAGGATATATCAAGTTTCTATATCACAGGCTATGTACAACTCTGTTCGAATTTTTAACCCTGTAAGATAACATATTTATAAGATTATGTAGAGACAGGAAAAGGTCACTGCGAATTAATTAGACTTCTTAAGTTTTACGATGATGAAAACGTGACATGAAAACGTGGCGCAATCGCTTTCGGTTCTTTCGGCCACTAAAACATTTTCTTCTCACTGGAAACTGTCAAAAGTGACGTCAATCATTGTGCTCTGACCAATTAAAACGCTCGGTGATTGTTTAGCTCCACAGGCTACAGCGCCTACTACGAATCTCCTTTCAATATATCAAAGCGTCCTGCGGCTGCCTCTCAACCGAATGGGATTCCATGGAGGCACTCAGAGAGAATCTAAACTTTTCGGAAGTTATTTTTTTCCGTTTTTTGTTGCTTTTTAATATATATATATATATATAATGAGAAAATATATTTTAATCGCAGCAGTATACATATACATAGC
>JAOYSI010000016.1:2404172-2415671 GCA_025775065.1 Hiodon alosoides | reverse complement strand
TGTGGTTCCTAAACGCTTCCACTTTGCAATAATACCACTTACAGTTGATCATGGAATATCTAGGAGGGAAGAAATTTAACGAACTGACTTGTTTTAACGGTGGCATCCTGTTACAGTACCACGCTAAAATTCAGTGAGCTCTTTAGATCGACCCATTTTTTCACAAATGTTTTTAAAGGCAGACGGCATGGCTAGGTGCTTGATTTTATATACCTGTGGCAATGGGACTGAATGAAACATCTGAATTAAATGATTAAGAGGTAGGCCAAATACTTTTGTCCACATAGTGTATATATATATATACTGTATATACAGGTTGCTCACACAGGTCAAGAGAGGATGAAGTGGGTCATAAGGAAATTTACCGCCTGCAACAGAATGTTTTGAATCGATCAGAGAAAAAACATCTTTTGTAAATCCATTAAAAGTTAGTTAACCATAGCTGTTTACTCCCTGCCACATTATGATATCAATACATAAAGTGGAGTTAAAAATAAAGGATAAAATCTTAATTTAATTTTGATTAAATCATAATTGTTATTCGTATTTCATATTTCTCTAATCTCCTCATTAAGCAAAATTTCCTATGGAAAAAAAACTTTTGATGACCTGTGGGTTTAAGGCGTCCCTTACCTATAAACACTGTCTAAAGCTAAGATATAGTCCACTATCTCAGTGGTTTTCCTAGGCTTTTACCAATCACAAATAATTTCTCAT
This sequence comes from Hiodon alosoides, assembly GCA_025775065.1. NCBI lineage: Eukaryota > Metazoa > Chordata > Actinopteri > Hiodontiformes > Hiodontidae > Hiodon > Hiodon alosoides. The sequence continues at coordinate 2,414,954 of JAOYSI010000016.1, read as the reverse complement.
GGCGCACCGTTCCTTAGAACATGTTTCTTGACTCTGGCCCTCTGTAAAAGCTGCGAGGCTCTTATTGATCCATGTTCATTAGATGAACTGGCAGAGTGCTTTTAAAACAGAAGTCAATGTTAAAATGATTTGCTCACCCCTTTCGGGATGATTTTACTTTATAGTGCTTCATAATTCCTGGACAGAACAGACAAGTCTAACGGATTCATTTAGTTTTTCTGTCTGTGACAATGCCCGTACACTGTCTGTTGATGGATACAGCCATTGGATGGAGAGTAAATGTGCATGTGTATCTCTTCTTCTAGGGAAACCTCACATAACAAATTTAAGTAAGTAAACTGATGAACTTAAATTACATGTCCTCTTGCATTTCTTCTAAAAATGTATTGTATCGCAGAGGAATATTATTCAATAACACAAGGTAATAGCCTGGTCCATAATAGCCTAATGTGACTTGGGATTGATGGCATTTTTATATGTTGAGCCCATACCAAGAAAGGGAGTAATGCATTTTTGTGTTCAAAATCAGGTTTGATATCAGATCTCTAAGCGTTAGCTTACACTTAGAAAGGAAATAACCTGTATCCATGTTGTATCTCATGCCTGGTATTGTGCAGTTCTAAATGTTATGCTTCTACTAATTTTTCTGTCAAGAAACTTGCAATTTGGGTCCAGCACCTTTCTCTGGGTATACAACGCCACTTGTCCCCTTCGAGGGAAGGGTCACTGCAAATCATCACAAAGTTATTCTGATTGATTACCTTTATCCCATGGTGAAACATTTCTATCCTGATGGGAGTGGTCTCTTCCAGGATGACAATGCCCCCATCCACAGGGCACAATGGATCACTAAATGGTTTGATGAGTGTGAAAATGATGTGAATCATATGCTATGGCCTCCGCACTCAGCAGTGTCAACCCACTTGAACACCTATAGGGTACATTGGACAGCGCTCTCCACCACCATCATCAAAACAGCAAATGTTGGAATATATTTTGAAAGAATGGTGATCTATCCCTCCAGCAGAGTTCCAGAGACTTGCAGAATTTATACCAAGGCACATTGAAGCTGTTCTGGCAGCTCGTGGTGGCCCAACACCATATGTTGGTTATTCCTCTAATTTGTCACCCGTCTGTATATCTCCCACAGTTACTTATGCAGTAAAAGCCAAAAAGAATTGGCAAAGTCTAATAAATTTAATATTATTTTGAGATGAATAGGTAAACTTTTGATTATACAGTGTAAAAATAGCTAGCTACAGAATAAGCCACCTGCTGTTAGCTCCAGTTTCTGATAGAAGTTAGCTGGGAAGTCAATAACAGTGTAGCATTTATCCACTAAATAATGTAATCAGGCAGTTCAATTTCATAGAAATGTTTATTGCAGAGAAGGTTTTTTATTTACATGCTATCACAATATTACACAATATAAATCTACCAAATAGTTTCATGTGGATGCTATAAGCTTGTCATAGAGCATTTAGTATAACAAGCACATAATACAGTGGGTAAAGGTACAGTATCACTCACTATACAATTCATAACAGTCCAAAAGAGCTAAGTTGTCAAGGGCAGTGATATGTCAGTCCTACTAAATATTGTTTTCATGCAGAAATCTACTGGAGCAGGAGTTACAAAGTTTACATCGCTGATAGTATTCACCATTAGGTGACATCTTTAGCTAACAAAAGAAGCCAGCAAAAAAAAAAAAAAAAAATTTAGAAATCACTGTAGTCTAAATAAAAAATGAATCTAAGCTAGAATCAGGGCACGCTGTTATCGATAGTGATGGTCACTGGTAATGACAGCTCTTACGCTGAAGTGCTGTATTATCAAGACACAAAAGACAAAAACTAAACAGGTAAATGCATTACAATTATTTTCCGAAACATTCTCTAAATATTTCAGAACGGTCGCTAACAAGAAAGCGTTGTAGGTAGAGGAAGCTAAAGAACAATAATAAAGTGAACCAAGCCACGTTTTAGGAACCATGCGCCCATTCCTGTCATCTCCCTCTCTGCTCTTGCCTGTTTAGTTACTATTTAAGAGGAATGTAGAGTCCTCTTTTTTCTCTGACAGAACAGAATGTGTGAGGGGTTTTTTTTTCCCCCCGGGGGGGCCCTAATCTTTTCAGGATCCTTTGGATTTGATTTCCAGTCAAATGTTAGTCAACAATTTTGGTTAAGCGCCTCACTCAAGGGTAGTCCCCCTCCTGTAGTGTGCCCAAGAGACCTTGTGGAGACAAATTTAGGCATTCAACCCTGTGTTGTCTAATGACACAGATGCACTGTATCTGGAAAATGGTGGCTATTTACATGCTCCCAGATAAAGAGAATTTCAAAGTCCCTCAGACAGAACGGGTGGTCATGGGTCAGAAAGGCCTCTGCAACTGTGGAGCAGATGCCATTTTACTGGCAGCAGAGGGTTTGCTGTTCGTTACTTATTAGAAGGATGCATCAGATTTCAGAATATTCATTCTTGCAGTGGAACAACTCCACTGGATAAAATGGCATTTTTTTAAGACGGCAGTGTTTATTTTCAACATTTACGAGATAACCATTCATAGTAAAAAGGTTCTCAAAACTAAGATTCCAAATTAACTGTCAATCTGTACTTCTAATATTGTGGACTTCTTTGGTTCAGGTAACAAAAGAAAACTCGATTAAAATTCAGTGTTTCAACAAATCGAGTTTGACTGGCAGTTAAGGACTTTTTTTATTATTACGATAACATTTACGATAAAAAGGACACTTCCCAAGCAAGGTCCTTGAATCAAAACAATTAGAGTTATGTAACAGAGCACAGAACATGTAAGAGCATTGCAAAGTTTTGTAATAGTTACTGACTTTAGTCTGATACATACTTATTGCGTGGGTTGCCATAAATGTCCTCTATCTGATCTTCAGGTGGTCAGCTAACAACTAATTAAGGCATGAAAAAACATTGTTGAAAATATGTTTGTAAAAGATCTTAAGTCCTCAGACATTACACAGGTAAACAAGACAGTTACTTTTTCATTTCCTTTAAGAACAAAAATATACAGAGAAAATTGCTTTATCTAGTATTTCTTCCATATAAAAATAAACACATAAATAAAAATCTACACACCCTTTCTACTTATAGGACAATATAACAAAGAGCATTTCATTTATTCTAAAACATAGCAACAATCATTTTGACACTTTAAGTACATCAAAATTAATTGGAAGCCTCAAGGAAAATGTATTGATTGAACTATATATAGTAATACCTTAAATTAATATATCTAATTAAATTATTAGGTTATTCAAGTGGTATTATTCCATACGTTACTTTTAGAATGATTTAGGTATTCCACAGAAATGTTGAGTTTGATTAAATGGTCTAAGTTGGTTCAATGAAAAAGCAGTGCAGAAAATATTATATGTCCTTCAATAAATATAAAAAAAGTTAAACTATAACAAAACATACTGGCATTTTCATATGAATCTGCTTTGGTTTAAAAAAAAAAAACAACTTAAAAACAAGGAAAACCAATTCCCAATGCAGGTGACCATGAGAGTAGTACAAATGGTTCATTAAAAATCTGCACGCCCACTGAATGTGGTGGATATTAAATGGTGGAAAAATATGTGACAAAAAAACGTATAAAACATTCAATATGTTTCAACACTAAAAGTATTATCTCTACATGCATTACACAGGTGAATATCTCAGTAAGCATTGAGTCTGAAAGGTAGTTGCTGTGTTTTTTTCCCCTACTACTTATAGATTCAGTGAGTAAATCCCCTAAAGATTGTTCAGTCCAACACACTGCCAAAGGCCACTAAAACCATGAAAGTCCATGCGTTCTAATGATCGGCAAATATTTTTTTCTCAGAGTCTAACACAGATAGGGGGTGGGGGACATGGGCTTGACGAGTTTCATTCATACATAAGTTCTTTTTTCTCTCTAATGGCAACAGTTTCGAACAGACTGATCAATTTGTTAATTCCAATAAAATACATTTGTTCTTTTTTGTGAAGTTCTTTAGTCAATCATGTCCTGCTATTCATTAAGTAATTCAGACATTTTTAGTGTTTTGACACTAAATCTTGGACTTGTCCATCATCTGTCTAAAGGTCATACTGGAAGAAATGTTTTTTTTTTCTAAGGGCTTCCATACAAGCTGATTGACAAAGCTTTAAATTCATTGATAATTCTAGTACACTAAAATAAGTGACCCTGGTGTTTATATATACAGGGTGCATACAATGACCAGCCAGACACTTTGAGTCGAAACATCGGCTGCATTCAATGTTATCTCGACCCTTTGCTCCAAACTCAAAAAAGAGGATGTGTGTGTTTATTAAAGTGCAATGGTAAGCAATGTCACTGACTGGCCATGGTTTGGGGGCAAACATCATATTGACTTGGTATTCTTGGCATCTGTCCTCTTTAGTTTTTTTGTTTTTTGTCTATGCCAAATGAATTGAGAAACGTGGATTTATGTATTGTACAATATCTTTGGCATTCAACTACCATTTATACAAAGTTCCTGCCTTCTCAAACAGACCAACAGATCACTGATTCATCTGTAAAATCAGCAGGAAAGCAGCAATTATTTACATTTTGCCTTGTCCAATTAATTCCAGCACGATATTACATTGATATACAGTCTGCCATGTAATCAAATTAAGTACAGTGTGAGGCATTCGCAAAGTAAACCCCTATATTGAAGAATGACCTAGAGCGCAGACTTTATGGGATGAACTGACAAATGTATTCTTCATTGGAGGATAAAGTGACTCAGAGTTGCATAATTTTAAGAATAACGTTTGTCTTTAGGAATTCAGCAAAAGCTCAGTACGAATCTGGAATGCTTAATATAAGACAGTGTCTTGTTTAATAAAAAGAAAAACAGAACAAAGGAAAGGCAGCTTGTGCAAAACTTTTTTTTCTCTCAAGTCGCCTTCAGTTATTAAAAGTTATGTTTATTCTGTGGGGGAAAAAACATATCATGAGAAATTAATATTTAGATGTCCAATTATATCAAGTGTCATGCGTTCTTTCCAGATGTTTCACTGTCAAAGTCCCACGGGCAAACATCTGCCAATCTAGAATTTCCAGCAACCCTTCCTTTGGAATTGGACACATTTTGTTTAGCTGCTGATACATTTTTGTCCGGTTTACTGTCCGACACAACCTGGAAATCCCATGGACAAATGTCAGCTTGCTTGTTTTGGGTTGCTCCCAGTTCCCCTGTTGAGCCCTTCCGTCCGTTTGTCGACGACTCTTCTTCGCTGCCTCCGACCTCCCAGGGGCAAACATCTGCTATTTTGGGTTGGCTTACACGTTTCCCAGCGGGCATGTTTGATGACGACTTCCCCTTGCCCTTCGACTGGCCCCTCTCATCATCCTTCTCCCTCTTCACCTCTAAAGTTTGCGTGGAAGCCCCCCCCCTTTTTGACGTGGCAGGATCCTTTGCTTTGGAAACTTGAGGGGGACTCGAGTTCTTGTTAGAGCTAGGAGACATAGGAGAGTCATGCAAAGTCTGAAGACCAGTGGCAGGCTTAGTGCATTCGAAGGGAAGACTCTCTTCTTTCCCACCCACCGGAGACCCATTCTTCCTGTGCCTGGCTTTGTCGAGACTCTGGGCCATCTCAACTCCTTTGGCATGTATCTCTTCAAACTCCCATGGGCAAATGTGAGATCTCTGTGATTTATCGGCCTCCACAGCAGGGTGAGACTGAGATGGCTGGATGGACATTTTAGGCCTTGAACCCTCCACCAGATCCTGGTTCCCGCTTTCTTCTTCCCAAGGACAAACCTCTGATTTGTCTATCTTGTGGCTGGAATGTCTGCTGTTTGCAGGGGACTGCTCAGAAGCTCTCTGCTTATGTTGAGATTTCCCTTTGGTGCCACTGCCGTGGACTGAGGTGGTCTCCCCTGGAGCAATGGAGACATGTTTCTGTGCTCTGCCCTCGGATGGAGTGGGGAGATCTTCCACTTCCCAGGGGCACACCTCAGAGAGGTCGTACAGGTCTTTGTTCTTTCCCGGATCTGAGCATATGGCTGGCTGGCTGCCGCTCACTTGATGCTTCATGATTCCGGCTTTGCTGGTGGTCTGCTTGTACTCCACAGACTGGCTAACGATCATCTTTGAGTAGCATTCCGGTCGTTCTTCCTTCTCTGTGTACATTTTGCCCTCTCTGACCTTCTGTGCCTTCTTGCCGCTGTCATCCACTCCCGGCATCTTCCCTGTTAGGCCCAAAGTTCTTTCTTTGGCGCTGGCGATAACACTCAAGGATTTCTGCAGCATGGACGTCCTGGGATGAATTGGCTTTTTGTCTGCGGTCAGGTTGTGCGCACTGGCTGACTTGCACACCAGGGGAACTGACTCTGTGGACTCAGTCTCGATCTTCTCCGCGGACCTTTTCTTTGCCAGCTTCTTGCCCATCAGGGCGTCCAGTAGGGAGTTCTCAGTGGTGGAGACCTCCATCTTATCCGTGGCCGAGCTGCTGGAATCCTCACTCTGGTCCCTCACATGATCATAGCTGCTATGGGACTTCTTAAGGGAGAAGACCTTGTTCTTCAGAGAGTCCTCCTTGAGTTTGCTGGCATGAGAGGCGTCAAAAGGGTTCTTCCTAAGGGTACAGATGCTGTTCCTGTTGGCCCCGTGGTCAACTGAGTCCTTGTCCTCCCGGCTGCACTGCCGGCTCATTGTCTCAGGGATCTCTGTGATGCGCCTCATAAGGGATCGTCCTAGCCCTTTCTTTGAGCTCCGCTTCTTCTGCAAGTGTGGGTTGTTGGCCAGCATCTTTTTCCTCTTATAGACCTCAAGTTGAGCATAAAGCTTCTTCAGTTCCTCCTATGATATTTTTAGAAGTATACCGGAACAAAAAAAAATTAATAAACTGGATCAAAAAATCACGGAGGACAAGGCCTGAAAAATGTCAAAATGAGGCTACTAATTTCAGTTGAATGAGTGTGTTAAAAAAAGAACAAAATCTACTTCACAGATACCATGCAACACAGGTTTAAAACACATAATTATGAACATTGCTAAAAAAAACAAAGCATGCATAAAAATCAGACAGGACTTCTTCTGACAGTTTAACTGAGGAAACAGAATATGTTTTTTTTGTTAGTTCTGAAATAGCCTCTGTATACGATTGTTTTTAAAAAAAAATTCTGACTATAAGCATAATTTAATTGAACTCTTTACCACTCTCTCAATCAAAGTTTACCATTAGATCCCATCTGTAGCTTCAATAAATACTGAGAAGTAAGACACTAAAGTCTTTACGTTTGGATAGAGACTTCTTCAGCGCTAACAAACGACAAAACCACTGCTCACATTGGTACGTTTTTCCCAAAGACTGTCGCAAGGCCTTACACCACAGCCATTTATAGAACTGATCTGGCCCAATTCGTCTGGGGTCTGCAATAAAAAACTGCCGTTGCTCAGTCTGTCACCTACACAAGTCAATTGAATTGCAGAAGGCATGGGCAGCAGAGGGGAAGGAGGCGGGACCTACGCACCCGGATGTCCTCTGGATCCAAGCTGTGTTCGCTCCAGGCAGATGTTATGCTGCTGTTCAGGTAAGACCCTGAACGGCCCATGTCAAGCTCATCCTCGTAGGCCTCTGTGGCGATGTCGTCTCTCGTGTGACTACCAGCAAACAGGAACTGCCGAGGGTAAAAGAAACAGCATTGGCCAGGTGCAGCTTAATCAACTGCCGGCGGCCATCGTCCGAAGAATTAAATGTACTGGCGATAACAGGCATTTGTGGGCTGTGAGGGCGAACCATTTAATGTGAAAACCTTGAAGCCTCTTGCCTCACTCAAAATGATGCCTCCGGTGGCTCCATCTGCCTGCTTGCTAGTGTAACCTGGGGAGTATGCCACTAAAGGCACAACTTCTGGCATTAGAAATGTATATGAACGGGGGCCCCATTGTGGCTTTAAAAATATATTTTAACAGCTTTGTACAAGACCCCCAAAATTGACCCACAAAAAAGCTCCACAAAACAAGTAGAACCGGCCCTGGCCACAAGGAATGAGGCACAATACCTTCGGGATGAGCATTAGCCCCAGGGTCACAGTCACCGTCAGATGGGTGTGTGCGAAAGACAGCATCAGCATCCAATCAGGGTGGAGGCCAGAGGTCAGAGTAAACCTGTGGATGCATGCCAGTGAGCAGGACTTTATTAGTGAATAGCCTGGATATTCAGAGCACCACCATCACCGTTCCAAGGCTTTATTTTTAAAAATTAACTAACATCTTCAATAGCTGGTAATGAGTTTTAAGGAGTCTTGTACTCTTGGCAATGTTAACTCGTATTAACCAGATACAGAACATCGAGCAAAATATCTAGATACATAAATGGACAAAGGGTAAACCTGTACGCTGTGTATATTCTCCTTAGATTCAAATAATAATGATATAAATTCAATATGATGGAGACACTGTAGCAGTCGACTACTGCTCTGCAAGCATGAAAATGGTTGGTTTTGCTTGACACGGCAAGATTTCCACATAATAGGAATTTAAAATCAAAGATAATAAAATTCTAGGAAAAAAATACACTTAAGAAAGAAAGATTTTTTTTTTCCAGATGCTAATATTTCACTAATATGACAGCCAAGAACAACTAGTTCCAAGAAACTCTAAAACACTAATTTTTTATGGACTTTGGTACTCTAATGACTGAAAAAGAATGACTAAACAGAAGCAGCAAAACTCTCAGGCAGCACGTTCTGTGAAAACAGACAGTAACCGGATATAACAAGTTTATTTTAAGCCCAAGATTTATACACTGTCTGTTTGCTGCAAGCATATTTTCTTCACCCCCCATCAACTGGCTTATCCACGCTGTTCCGCTGAAAATTTGTCTGATGGAAATTGTTTTCACCTGGGCTATATTTACTGAGGATGTGCTGATATTTTTCTCTTGGTGCGTCATTTCTGTTACTCTAGAAAACGATGCTTGCACTTGGCGCTCCTGCTCAGAAAAAGCCCTTCCCAAAATGTATTGTCTCTCAAAACAAACTTGAAAAGCAATTTACATCTGATGTCAGTTGTGGTTCTATGATTATACATGCCCTAAAAATTTTAAATGGAAAAGGAGCAGGGAGTGGCAGGGACATTATGTCAAAACAAATATTGACAAACAGATAGTTTTCACTCTGCCCTCATTGATAACCATGTTTGACATGATGTTTGTCTTTTGTATAAACAAGTATTTGTTTGTATAAACAAGATTTGGATGCAGGCCACAAGACCACTGGTCATTAACTATTAGGCTCCGGCATATTGGAACGTTAAATTTTGAGGAGGTAATTTTATCCATCAAAACCGAAAAAGCTGTGTGCATCCATGTTTATTCTTTGAAAATATCCTTTTAAAGGGATACTGCTCTCTTTATAGGCACACAAAAGAATTCAGCCAACCTAATCTTGGCTGGATTTTTTTTCGCCTAAATGAGCCCAGCGAAAGCAAAACACGCCTGTCATATACAGCACTCCTCAGGGCTCCTCAAAAAACGGTTTCATTTTTCAAGTGACGGGCAACTAAGGTTCCATTTTGGATGCAATTGTAAAGCAGGGCTTCATGTTCTGCCTTAGGTTAGGCTTGCAGGTTCTCATGCCCAGCAATGAACCACCCTAACACCAAAGCAATGTTCCTTAATGCACAGTGAGGCTACTTTCAACATGCTCTTTTACCAGTTCTTTATACTTATGAATTTATTACACAGCAAGCTAGTTACTGCAGTGAGGGCAAAAGAAAACTGTGATCCTGTGTGCCTTACGACTTGGGCTTTGAAGTCTGCATTCCTTAATCTTGTAATTAAAAAAAAAAAAGTTCAAAATAAATTCCTGTCTGAATCATGGTTTAATAGCCTCAATTATTCTCCTCGGTGAACGTTGTCTAGGCGAGATCACGAATCTTACCCAAGTTATTCGCCAAATAATGATGTTTCTGACCAATTGGCAACAACACCGCCTCAGAGCACAAAAACTCAACACAAATCTCTTAAACATGGCTCATGACAAAAGCGCTTCATATGTAAAGTTAAACTTAGCAAAGTTAGTAATGGTAGAATGCAGTTTGGGCGATCTAAAGAGGGACAAAGAGGAAAAAAACTATGGCATCTGTCTTCTAGGCACAAGCAAACAACAGCAATGTGTGTGTTCTGAAGTCATCAGCCCAACATCCCTAGTAAACTCCACTGATCTAGCATTGCTCTTATTAAAGACAAAAGAGAGGAAGAAGCTGGCAGTAAGGGTAGACAACAAAGTGTATTAATTACAAACCGGTTGAATTTAGTAATCACCGAAGTACATCAACTTTGAAATACCTTTTCCCAGTGAAACAGTTGAAGATTCAGAACAGTGTAAATGAGGAACTTATTTAGCTTTAGTTTTCTGAATATTCAAAGCAAATTATCCCAGTTGCAGTAGCTTGCGACTAGTTAATCTTGAAGAACATGGATATGAGAGAGTAGGCCTACTTAAACAGTGGGATCATTAAAAGCTGTATAAATGTTATAGGTACTTTAGTTAAAAATAAGATGATATGTTATTTGTTGAAAAAGATGTTGTTTAAAACAATTTTCTTCCACTATAAACAAAACAACTCAATGTAGGCCAACAACTCAATAAATACCTTTTTAAAGGAAAACTCTTCAGCTGGTGCTAAATTTGACAGCTCTAAATTTTTCACTATGCACTATATGGAAAAAAAAAGTATTGGGCCACACCTCTTAATCATTGAATTCAGGTGTTTCATTCAGTCCCATTGCCACAGGTGTATAAAA
>JAOYSI010000016.1:2363875-2403428 GCA_025775065.1 Hiodon alosoides | reverse complement strand
ATTGACTATTTATACACAGACACTAATTGCAATTTAAAAAGCCACAGGTGTGGGAAATTAACCTTTAATTGCCATTTTAACCTGTGTGTGTTACCTTGTGTTTGTAACAAGGCCAAACATTTAAGGGTATGTACACTTTTGATCAGGGCCATTTGGGTGATTTCTGTTATCATAGTGATTTAAAAAAGAGCCAAACAACTTTGTGATAATAAATGGCTTCATATGATCACATTTTTTTCTGCATGATCAATCATATTTTCAAAATCAGTGCCAAAACTTTTGAGCACAACTATATATATATATACATATATATATGTATATATATATATACATATATATATGTATATATATATATATATATATATATATCTCCTCGAATTACGGTCAATGGAAGCAAAGGAAAGCAAAGGTAGTTGGAAATATGTAAATCAGCGTTTATGCGGATGTTTTACCTCCTACTATTATTCCTGAGTGTATTTCTATTCTCTTTTACAATCCTTCTACTTTTCTGTTTCATAAAAGTTAGAAAGAAATTGGCCAGATGTCCAAAGTTACTAATAATCACGATGCTTTGCCTGTAAATAATTAACAAATTGGCCTTACTTTCACAGTTATTATTACACGACACATTTGTTTCACAGTTATCCTTATCCCAAGTCACATAGCTAGTGATATCACAATGAGCCAATTTATACAGCTGGACGTCCCGCTGAACGATTCAGCCCATGGCTGCTGCTCCAGGACCCACCTCATACTTAGGCCTGTAACCTTCTGCTGAGCGCAGTGTGTTAATCAGCATCTAAACTGATCCTGCTTAGTTGCTCTCAGATATCAGATACATTACCGATAGATCCTGAAAAAGACACCCTGCAAAACCCTGAAGTAAGATTAATCTTATTCAGACCGATAGATGTCCATAGTAATGTTGATTTTTACAAAGATAAATAATAATAATAAGTAAGTAGCGAATAAAACGTACTTGGCCATACCAGGTTGTAAACTGTGCCACAGAGAACTGCAACGTGCATTGAATGTCCCACTCGGAGAAAATGCACAGCTGAGAGTAAACTGCAGATGTCAGTCTTGGATCACAATAAGGTCTTATAAAACACATTGTAGGAACTGTCTCTTTAATGGGCTTGTGTGCGTTAGGGAGCCTGATTTGCCAGACAAATGTGTAGTTTGTTGAGAGTTACTCAGCGACACATGTTCTGAAACTTTCAGACCCTTGAACTTAAAGATTCACTGTGAATATGCTTGGTAGGGAGGAAGGCTCATTTCTATACACTCAACATGCAGGTGGATGAGTCCAGAGTAGGTACTCGGGTTCTTCAGCCTTTGAGCAATTTATGTTGGATTAGATACAGTTTTGGGACACTTGCGGGTCAAGATACTGAAGTATCTCAGTTTAAGTTTGAGTTTAATCAATAACTCATGCCAGTTTACTCAAGGGCAAATTATGAATGATGTTACTATGTGTGACAAAGAGGCTGAATTCAGCCAATCACATGATCGAGCTATTAAGTCACATTTGTACAACTGATTGTGACTTTTGTTATGAGTTATGAGACTCATGTGTAAACCCCTGCCTGTGTTTATTACTGTCACATAGACATCTCATCAAAGAGTTACTGCTCAGGTTAGCTTCTCTAAGAACAAGTGATAGTGATAATAGATAAGTTCAGCGAGACCAGGTTATGACCTTTTCCATGCTGAATCGCTCCTCGCCAGTTTGTACAAGCCAAATAAATTACTGTTGGTTTCTACACACTCGCAAAGTTCTCCTTTGATGTTTCCCAGAAAAGATTACAAAATGAAATTTTATATCGTAATCTAACACCTCTTACTGGTCTGCATCGTCGGATATCTCTTTTTCTCTCCCTCTGGCGTTGGAGACGTCTGCCCTATAGGTAGAGAGCCCTTGGCAGAGTGCTTCTGATCGTGGCTTGGAACAGGTGGCTGTGTCACTCAGTGGCCTCTCTTTCAGTACACTTACAGTGCACTGTAGACCTGGGGGGCGGAGACAGAGTGTACTCCTCCCCCTCCTACATCCCCCAGCGATGAACTTGCAGTCTTGGTGACAGGCACAAAACGAGAAGATAACCGCAGTCGTGGTCGTGGTCGTGGTCGTGGTCGTGGTCGTCCTCGACCAGGCTGTTATCTAAGCCTACCCGGACATGGAAATATCTGTCGAGATCAAACCTTAAAAATCAGCATATGCGTTCTTCGTCTGCTTTTTTGATTTTTATTTCACCAAACCTACTTTGTCACATTTGTTTTGCGATATTAACTCGCCCTCCCTGGGCGGAATAATGATGTCCTTCATGATTAGCATCTGCGTCGCTAAGGGACTGGGCCTTGGATTAACATGCGGAACGCTGTCATCTGTCCCACAGGCCGTCTGGCCGACTATGATCTACTAAAGGGCTGCCTCGTCCAGACGAGGTCCGAGTCAACCGTCGGCAACAGGCAGGGAAGCCCAAACCTGTTGAGGCAGACCTCCCGTGCGGCGGCCTCAATCAGACTGACAGCTTGGGGAAAGGGAGTGGGGGAGAGGGGGACGGCCTTGGCGCGAGCGGGACGTGTCCCCTCGGCTGCAGCTGTGACGCGGCCTTGATGGCTGGAAGTTTGCAGGCTGCGGTTTTTCGACATTGGTCAGAGGGGGCCCGCGGGCGGCGGCGTTCGGAGTGGTGTCTCGTCAGATTAGGCGCAGGCTGACTGCGTTTGATGCCCAACCTGGACAGACAAGGCCTGCCAGGCACAAACTGCTCAGGCGGATGATGTCAGGGGGACAGGAATTATCCACCGCAAGGCCGAAGAGACAGATGACACCCAGCAGGAAGAGGAAGCTGAATCTGTAGGCATCCACAATCCAGCTGGCTCGCCCTAGGGTACCTGTCTCTCTGAAGTGGAATTCGCATCACCCATGAGCTGTCAAATTAGCTCACAGGGCTGTAAAGACTGGAAAGACCGGGGCCCCACGTTGGGAGGAGGAGTCTCATAAAATGTACGAAATTCTTTCCTCCGTCCTGTCTCGAAGAAGACAGAAGACCGAAAGAGCGGGAGAAGAATGAAGAAAGTGTGGACTCTGGTGAAGTGGAAGATGCGATGATCACGGGCTTTGCGTGAAGGCCACTCGCACAAGGGCGCACACGTGCACTCCCTCAGAGCTCAGGGCAGGTTTATTATTACCTCCAGCATGTTGCAGTCACCTGGGAATCCTGTTTTCAGAGAAGCACATTTCTAAAAAGCTGCCTGACTGTTTTGGCCTTTACGCATGCCTCCACTTCACTTAAGGACAGTAATTCCGCAAAGATTGTTAACCTTATCGATGCAATTCTGAATACTGATTAATTTCAATTAAATTGATGAAGGAAGATCAACTTTAACTAGGTGTTACAATTCTAAATGCATTACTTTATGGTTTCAAACACAAATAGAGATTATAATACATAGATTGATTTAGGAAAATAATATATAGAAGCATCAGCGATTTTTTCATAATGATGTTAAAACACAATACTTTATATTAAGTAGATAACAAAAACCACCTCTGAAATTAACCCTCAAAGCCAAAACCTTGCCACGTTGCTTAATTACATTAGTTTTTTCTCTACAACACAATTATGAATGCAATCATATATACACTATTTACAAATCCACTAACCAACAATGCATATGATTTCACATCACAGAACGAGACACTAATCCTGAGATTTCCTTCACAGACCTTTAGCAATCTTTCCTGAAAGTGGGATAGTGATCATAACATCTCATAATATTTGAATTTTTTTTCCTTGAAGAAAGCGCGTGCTGTGGTGACGTCATTGAGATCTTCCAGGACACCCCACATATTTTTTATTTGCCTGTAGTTAGCAACTAGTGTGCTATTCGAATGACAAAACCGAAGGTGGAAATTAGAGACCATTGGCAATTTTTAAGTACTTTCAAAATACAAATTTACTTAAGCTGATTGCACTTATATCGAAACCATTTGCTTACCGAGGTCGTCGGGTTTGATTTCTCCAAAAGGGAGAGAAATATAACAGAAAGGCCAGAGAGACACAGGGTATTCACTGTCCGGGCAACGGCAGCACTAAGGCGCCTGTGTTGTGTCATTGTGGGGGCATTACTGACGGCCCGCAGACTCCTGCGCTTGACAGCAAAACCCCACCTCTACGCTCCTTTCCATGGCAGGAAGTGAGCCTTCAGACGCTCTCCACGGCCAGCCAGATCGCCTCTGTCTCAGCACCGAGCCCTTCAGCGACTGCAGGGAGACAACCCCTTCCCTGGCACACTCCTGTGTGTGTGTGTGTGTGTGTGTGTGTGTGTGGGACAATGCATCCAGGGCAGGTCATCCCTATGGGGGAGGTGTCACAGTGCACGCTGGGGACGGCAGCTGCTTGGGGAACATTTCCCATCCTTCACTCAAATGTCCCGGAGGAGAAGATGTCCAGCTGCTTTCATCTGAACTCCACCAGCCTCACCTCTCACAAGTCAGTTTAGACCAGGTTTACTGTACTCTCTGATGGCCAAACATTGTCTGAAACTTTCACATGTTTTGTCAAGATAATAGGATCAGTGTGCAGTCTCATTCATTAGATTTTAGTCCAGTTACACGGACAGGGATTTCATTAGTTAAATAACATCAGAAGATGAAAATATCTTTAAATATATGTGCATTCAAACAGACCGCAGCGCAGTCCACTTCTGTAGCAATCAGACGGCATTCAACACAGCGAGGCGCTGTTCAGCAGGAGCAGCGCGGGAGGGGAACGTGTGACAGCCCCATTAGTCACAAGGGGCAACCTGTGAGTTCTCTAAAGTTAGCCTCCTTTCGAGGACAGTCGACGACGGGGATGGAGTGCGAGGAAAACAATGGGGGGGTGCGAGGGGAACAATGGGCCCTCTGTGGCGCTACACACAGAGACAACCTCCGAAATAATCGAGCACATCAGCAACGCCCCTGATACCACATCACAGCAAGGCCCTGCAGTCAAATTCCAGCTCATAGCCACAAAGACAACGGATCAATAGTGCTGTATAGAAGTCCTGTAAGAGTCATACAGAATTTATATTTATTGGAAAGAGCGTGCTAACACAAAAGAGTCACTTGTCCTTCTGGTTTAATCTTTTAACAGATACAAATGTCAATTTCACGCAGGCCAACAACATATATATTTTTCAAAGGACCAGCTATCAGCAGTGAGTCATGTGCTGTTAAATTTAGCATGAAAGAGAAACCTTATTCTTAACTTGTGTTAATAAATTATCACTTCAGGGGCAAGACATCCACAGAGTTTGCATCTGGGCAGACTTCACTCAGCGCTCACACTGACACAACCGTTGGGCGTCCTCCAACTGTCTTGAAACGGAATACTGCTCCCTCAACAAGAACACGGCCTCTCCAGGACTTTCCAGGGAATAGACCGGCCTGTTGGACCGTGCCCAGCAGTGTTCATGGTGTGAAATGCACCGGAACGACAAAAATACATTTCACAGCATTCATTTTTACAATGAAGTAGGCATGGCCAATTTGCTGAGTAATCTGGAAATTTTCTTACTGTAATTTCAGAGCTATGATTTACATTATTTTGATTTATTTTTCCATGCTTATTTCCATGCTTATCCTTCCATGCAGGGACGCGGGGAGACTTCTGTTTGATTATGTATCTCTCAGTTTTGCATGTGCTCTTCAGACTAACTTTGTGGGCTGTAATTGCCACAGCGTTTGGTTTTATTACTGCATTGCACTGCCTGGTTTGAATATCACAGGACTGCAGTTCAAATCTGTGGAATTAAACGGAGACATGTTGTGGCCTGGCATAAAGAAGACTGCTCACATAATTCTGTCGAAGGAGGCAGGTAGCAAGTTCAACTCACAGATAAACTTGTAGAAAACCGAAACAGCCATTCTCACTCCGTCAATTCCTACGAGAGAATTCAAGATTTATAAAAATATTTGGTTAGTAAGACCATAGGAGAGGGAGAATCTTAAACTTCTGGTTCATCTCCGGTGAAGTGTAATCCCTGAACAACACACTAACTAACTGTCTTCCTGTGCTTGTTATCATTGTCATAACATTCAAGCAATTAAACATGTTTTCTTTTTAATTAACATCATTCATTGCTGACTATAGCTTCTACAGGTCACATCCTGTTACAGAATGATATGAGGGTATTCATATAAACTATGTTGGAGGTACACAGTACGTTGAGACAAATTTAGGAGTCTGAAACAGGTAAATGAATTATAATAATAATCTCATGATGCAAATGTTTTGCATTCAGTAGACCATTGGATCAGTCATGTTAAATACATTTCAAGACGCTAGAAAAAAACGGTGAAAGCCAGTTTTTACTGCAGGTTGAATTTTGTTTAAATCTGTCACCGTGTTTGGAAAGCTGCATGTAATTAATTAAAAATGTAAAATTTGCGACATCCTTACAGATGTGCCTGGAGCTTTGGTGGCCAGCAATGATAATGTGAGGGGGGGGGGTTGGCATTGAGGGACGTTGCTAAGGGCCCCAACCCCATGTGACCCCCCCCCCCCAATGATGTTAGAAACACGACTGTGGGAGCACCTCTCCTCCGTCCCCCTTGGTCTCAGTCAGCCCGACGCAATCACACTAATGCCCTTGGACTCCACACGGGATTTTTATAAGTACACTGTTTGACATGGGTCTTAGTTGCTATTAAAGTAAGTATCACATCACCCTGATCCAGTTTCTCCCCAGGATGTCCTTTCACTAGGTATTAAAAAGGGCCATAGCTGAACTATGTGGCAGGTCCCCTGGCGGTTGAAGCTAAATAAAAAGATAATCAGTGATTTGCGCATGTTTCTGCACTTTATTTTCTCTACACGACCTGCCACTGAGGCCGGCTGGCAGACCATCCAGGGGCGGATGTCTGGGTTGGGATGCCACAGACTCAGGCAGGCAAACGTGGAACCAGAAGCTGGTTAGATGACTAATAGCTCTGCTTGGTGCAATGTGCTTGGTGCATCAGCCTTTCTCCATCGTGTCGCTAACCGGCAGGGTACAACATTTACAGGTGGCACATCCCAGACCGCCGTCCTTGCGTCACAGAGGTCGAGTCTTTCCCCAGAGCAGTGTCTTTGGCCAAACTGGCTTTTCTGTACATTGGTGGCAGATTACAGACCAATTAACAGCTGAGCTGTCTGTCAGTCATGCTCGAGTCGCAGCCTGGGGTCTCACACATGCACACGTCTCCTTTGTGGAGTGAAGCGTCCCGTCATCCACGACCCCCTCCCTCACGCACCTGGCTGCCTCTCCGCAGCACCACGCGTGTAAAAACTGCCCTGATCTCTGCTCCAGCTGGACTGTATAGGTATATGAAAACACCTATCAGATTTGGGTAGGTGCTTGAAACGGAGGGCGGATTTCTGGGTTTCTCCGTGAGTGTAAGGCCTGCTTCTCCGGGCCTCCGGTGGCTTGTCTGCCTTTTTGAACACATGGAGGAACTGTCGCAGTCTGTGAGAGAACGGCATGCCAGGGGCTGTCACATCAACTCACTCAGTGCCAATATTCTCCACACCGTGTTCAGTGTCCAATTGAATTAACAACCAGATGCTTGTCTCATTAAAAAAAAAACGGAGACTAGGATAATAATAACAATAATAATAATAATAATGATAATAATAAAAATGCTGTGTGTATGTGTCAGACTTCCTTAAAACGTCCAGGGTAACTTAAGGTAGCAGCTTTGTCCCTGATTACAGCCTGATAAATCAGTCCGTTCCCCGGAGACATTTCGCACGACGCGTTTAATCAGCTGCAGCCGTCGCCGTGGCGATGTGACACTAGGCCGCGCTCGTTGGAAGGGACCGGTGACAGGCCGAGATCAACAGAAGCTCCATCCAGGGCAGTGTCCCCTCTGATCCTCTCTAAGGGCTAACGGTGGCCCTACACCGTGACGGCGGGAGCCTGTGGAGAGCTGGAGCCTCACCTCAGACACCCCTGGCTAAGTGAAATAAAATCGCCTGGTCATCCTGGAAGCAGACATGCATGGCCACAGACCCAAGTGTCCAAATCCAGAGCAGAAATAACGTGAAAAGAGCAGATTGTTTTGTCTTTAGGTGTTGCCTAGAAGGCTGCATTTGGAATCCTGAGCACCCCGTCTGATCATTGTGCTGTAGATCCTAGTATACAATTGTTCCTCATAATCGCATTACTGAAATCTAAATATTAACAATGACAATATGTTGTTCATCATTTAAAAATATGGGAAAAAATAAGCTATGGTCAGAAACACGCACACTTCTAACTTCGTAAGATATAACGAAACGCGTAATTTTGCTTAATTGTGATGTAAGCAGCTACATAAGAACAGAAGGAAAACAGAAGCAACATTGTGCAGAGTCACAAGGCATGTATTAAACTTAAGGTTGTTTATTCTCATTCCGGCCTTAACGTTTTATAAAACAAACCCTTCTCTCTTTATCCGAGTTGTCATTCACAGGATGACAGATGTGAAAAATGTCCAGGCCACATTTTTACAAACAAAGAAAGGGAAACTCTGAGATGACATTGAAGCATTGAAGAAAAAAACAGAAAACATTCTGTTGAATTTTTTATAGAATTTAAGCCAATTCACATGCGCCAGTTTAATATCAGAAATGCAATGCGGGCTGGGAAAAAGCGCCCAGCTTTTTGTACCAAACAACGTCTACTAACTCTAAAAAACTGTAAGATGACCCAGCAGTAAATGACAAGTCAAAAACACATCAAACAGAATAAAAACAGTAAAACAATTCTGCAGTCAAGGGGATGTAAAAGGCAATGCAAAATCTCAGTCTAATAAAAATTTGCGCAATTGGTCAAAATATCTTAATAGAAAATACAGAGGACTTTGGGAAATGGATACATGGATGGATAATAAAATAAAAATTCAACTAAGCTTCAACTAACCCATTATTCATTCAACATACACAGACTCAGACGCCTGCATGCAGGCTTTAGAGGGGAGTGTGTGGGATTAGAAGTTTTCGTTTGGGTATTGACAATAGGAGGAGATCGAGAAACAGCATTTGATCAATACCAACGCAATGGTAACCATTGAGTTAAGGGTGTGTTGAGCTGTGGGTGTTAACTCCGGGATGTTTCACACAAAAGAATTTCCCTCCCTCCAGCTCCCTGATCAGAGAAAATGAACGAGACGCCGCGCGTTCCTCTCACCCGGGCCCCGTTGCGAGGACGGCTCTGCCCAATTACGGATCTTTTTTCCACAGCTGGTATTCTACCCTCTTCCCTTCAGCATAAACAGACTGATTGATCCGAGTAACATTGATTTAAACCGGAGGCTTTTGCCTCCATCGCTGGAAGCTGGTGGCCAAAAATAGCCTAAATTAGCATGGGTCAAACAGAAGCTTCTCTGGCTGATTAAAGAAAATTCACATCACGGATGTTTAGGCATGTGTAAATCAGAAGGGCGTTAACTTTAAAAAAGGGAGGCAGACACTTCAGTGCTTGGTTTTTCCCCCAGCGCAGCTCGGACTGGATCTTCCTGCGCTGTACTACATCTATTTACGCGTCCTCATGCATTATTCAGGCTTTCAGCATCATGGACAGTCAATACAAACAAACAAACAAAAAAACTTTTCTCTGGTCCGAATAAGCTTTTATGTTTTCTCGGGAGGGACAGGGTCACCACAGCGAGAAAGCGAATTTAAGATCAGATTCCAGGGCATTTCCAGTGCATTTCCAGTGCATTTCCAGATTCCAGTGCATTTCTATACCGCCTACTTCTTCCGTATACTGTCACTTAAATGTTTTATTGATGAAAACAATGTGGGTAAGGGAGTAGACCTGAGGGAATTGCTGTGCTGCATTGTCAACGCTCGGTTGATACTGTTATAATTGAATTGGCAGATTCCCCTGGTGTCCCCTGGTGTGGTGGTGGGACACACCTGTTTCCCAGTCCAGCGACTGGATCAGTGGTGTCAAACTGATGGGCTGAATACGGGGACGGCTCACTTGTAGTCCAGGAGTATTGACACCGTCGTGATTGGCTGAAAGGGAGCTGTCTGTAACGAATAATGAATAAACAACCTTTTGTCGTTGGGAAGCAGAACATGGTGAATATGTGGAAAGCATGCACTTGGGAGGTAGCCCAGAACCCCACCGGCTGAGAGGCCTGAACGCAATGCAACTGAAGACTACATGGATTTCAGCCAAATTTACATTAAAGGAAAGTAACGGGGTGGGGAACAGTGGGGTTGGATCATTCAGGGGTGGTGTGAACGCCGAATTCAGCCCACCGTAGTGTTCCCTCCCGACCGTATCAGTGAAGGTGTAAAGCAATGCTTATCACTATAACTACTGTCACTGATAGTAATTGGAATTAGATATTTTCTATTTATTTAATACATTCAATACATTTAATTTCCCGAGTAGGATCGTATCTGAGCTTGTCGTTGCAACACAATCTCTCGGCGAAAATGGTTGCTGAAGCAAAAACTGGGACAGCTCCAGCCAAAGTTTGGGTTACTGTATTTGTTTTAGAGCTGAGCTTGACAACATCACAGACGAAACTGGAATCAAAATGAAGTTGAGAGACGTTATGGTTTATCGATCCTGGGTCAGGTTTTCTGGGTGTCTCTGGGCCTGCTTGCAAATCACGTCCTATCATTTGTAGTTTTGTCGGTCTGGATTCGAGACTGTCTGCCCAGACGTCCCTCTAATGAGATGTCAGCTGTCAGTCAGACTGCGGTAATTCACTCAACAAGGGCCAGGTGTATGAGATGTCCTGGAAAGTGACTGGATTACCAAGGTGTTATGTGTCTGTCCCTGGTCAGATGGCTTGTTATTTAAGTCTGAGGAAACTCTGGTTGACTCTGAGGGAACGTTCTTCACTTCAATGACAAACACAGTGAGACAACTTAAAATAAGTTATATGCTGTATTTACTACAGGGACTTACTGGAGATTATACCTCTACATTGTATGTATTGTTTTTACATTCCTGCATGTGATTAGATCAAAAACCGCCTCAGTTTATGCCAGTTGAAAACAACATAAACGGTAGCCTGGGAAAAACTGGGAGATGCTAAATCCCGTGTGTTTACTGAGGCAGCCTGGGACAATGATTCCCGCTACCAGGAACGGTCCACTGTGGCACCATTCTGCAGCCCTACGCTGCAAATAAAACAGGTTCAAATTAGCGGGAAAAAATGCATTTGGGTTCAGAAAGAGAGTGCCTGGGGCCACCTCATCCTTATGTCCCATGAGCAGTGATGCGGATCGCTACGCTGCGTTTGGTTTTTGTGACTAGGATATAGGGCTTGTGTGTTACGACCCCCCGGCCTCCCTTCCCGACCCCCTCTCCCTTGCCTTTCATAACCTGTAAAGTTATCATCACGATGTTCAGATATACGGATGCGCGAGGAAGGTCCAGCCCTGCGGACCCTGCGCACAGGCATGCAGTCTGTCAGCACACATCTTGGAAATTGTGCATCGTTGTTGCATCCAGTTCTTGGACTGGGACACACACAGACGCAGACAGAGCGTGGCCGTGAGACAATCTGAGAGGAGCGTTGACTGCCCTCCGGCTTTGTGCCTGACGTATGACTCCTGCTAAATAAACGCCTATTGAAATCCTTTCACAAAGTCCTCTTTTGAGCTCGCTGTATCTATAGTTTAAAGCACAGACACTTTTTAAAATGTTATAATACAAAGCTTTACCAAATTCTTCCTTTGCCGTTTCTGTTCTTTTGAGCATCATTCCTTTGCTATCTGTTTTTTAAACTGTATACAGGGATACACTGGAGCATACCTCCTTAAAATTAGCATGGCACCGGATCAAAACAAATGTGGGCACTGTTCCAAAGCCCCAAACTCAAACACTAGAGAAATCTTAAAGATGCACGCAATCTTGCTTCCGTCTGCTACTTGGGCCTTCTTGCACGACACAATGACGTACGAAAGAGGAAAATGGGTCACGCCTTGGATTAAGTGGCTCTGAGCTGCATTATTTCCCCTGGTGGGCTGAAAGACTGGTTACGGTGGCACCGCGGGAAGGGTCTGTGGCTAAGCCAAACCGGTTCCCACGCACCACGTTCCCACGCACCCATCACGACACATGCAAGAGGAAAACGAAAACGTTTCGTGACATGGGAACAGCCTTTACGTGTACCGTGTGTCGCCTGTGGAAGTCGGCCAGAAATGCAGCAGGTAATCAGACTTGGAAGACACATTACCAGCTCCGAAGAGACTCCAAAAGATAGTCACCCAAGACTATTACACGTAATTTATACGCATTTCCTCACCTACTGCTGTGTGATGCATGATGAAAAAGTTTATAATTGTATTAATTCTGAAAACTTTTTTCTAATTATGGGCTGATCACAAAATGAGATTTTCTTTGTGAAGCTGGACATTTCATAGTTAGATTGCATTTAGTTAGATTTCATCTTGATTTTAACCTAATTTTTACTGAATTAGAAAATAATCTCTGGAAGGGACAAAAATTTCAGTTCCTCAATGTTGTGCTGTTGTGGTTTCATTTGGCCTCACCAAAAGGGGGCACTGTGGCTCTTTCTTCAAGAGCATCTTCCATCATTTCACATGAACTAAGAAGCTGAGGGAAAACATTACAATAACAACAACACACATCTAATAATTATTCAGTTTTCTTTTATTAGAAATGAATAAAAATAGTCAAATGATACAGTGACGATAAAATATTGGCTACTAATGCAATAGTGGCTTACTGAGTAAACAGTTTTGTTTGACCGGTGAAAACAGGAGCTTTCACCAAACACTCCTGAACTGATTTTGTTCACTATTTAAGTGCACCGTTAGAATCAACATTTCTGTGGTGTGAGTTAGTGCGGATTCCACGTGTGACACACACTCTTAAGAAGGTAATCCTTATTAGAGAATCTTTATTTCAGCTGCAGGACGGATGAGGCTTGGTTTAGATGATATCCACCGGTCCTCATTAACGACTGAATAAAAATAAATGCGTGACCTACAGCTGTGAAGTAAAGCTGAATCCACAACCGGAGTTTGTAGGTCACCACTGTAATAAAGCTTTGACAATGGTGAGCTCTGGTGTTGAGCCAGGATAACATTTAGCAAGTCTGTAAAAAAACTTATACTGCAATATACAATATCTGCATTGTCAGCCATTCCATTGTACAAATTCCCCTTATATTGTTTTTGGAGTAATGCTTAAATGAGCCGCGCTGTGCTAACATGTTAGCTGTTAGCTGTAAGATATGGGTGTGGGGGACACATCACAGTGCTCTCTCTGATGAGGAGCAGCTCCCCTCCAGAGAAAGTTACCCTTTTAGACGAAGAAGAAGAAGAAGAAGAAGATGTCAAAATGCCGTAGTTTAAAATGGGCAATTAGCCAGTATTGATGCTTCAAGCTGAGAGATAACCTTGCAGTGTCAGTTTCTACAGTTAGCCTGGACAGAGCCGCCATTGGCGGGAGCTTGTGATTGAAGGCTTTAAAGCTTGTGAAACACCACATTCTCTATTCCCGGTCCTGGTTTTCCTCTCTGCTTTGATTGGAACCTTTCGGCCATCAATTCTCAACCAAATTCCTTCTCATATGTATTGTTCTTGCTGGGATTTTTCTGAATTGTTCCGACGTTGTAAAGGAATGTGTGGTAATGATGGGCTGGAGTATGAGAATGATTTAGAAAAGAGCGAGCAAAGACGCGTTTCGTGTTTTCTCCCAAATAAACAAACTGTGGTGAGCGCGTGGGATGGACATGTCTGCATGCTACTGGCACACAGTGCTATCAAACTGATGTTTTGTCATCACCGATTGGGTTGTTTCATCTTTAGGGAAAACCAATGCTAAAAAATTCTACCACAAATACTACGAATACAATAAGTAGCGACAATGATCATAATAATAATAACAATACCGGGATAGAAGTTGGAGCCAAGTGAAATTCGACTGACTTCTCCGCTAATTGATGACGCAAGTTATCATTAAGAAACATTGAAAAACTTGTTCAGTAAGATACTAGCCAGCGGTAGGCCCTCTAAGGGGGATGTGTGTATTCCAGCTCATCATGAGGAGACACGTCGAAGCCAAACTCATCTGTCCCTGATCCTCATAGAGATCCTAATTAATTTAATCAAACGCAGCAGTTTTGACATTTACGAGCCGTATTCATATTTGAAAACTGTCAAATGGAACTGGCACTACTGATAACACGTACAAACAAGACTGCAAAAAGTACATAGATTTGAGCAATTGGTGGAAATTGGATTTGCATTTTGGATAAGGAAACGAGAGGAAGACTGAATTGCTTATCGTATCAATAAGCAGACAGGTGAAAGTACACTGTGTAGGGACAGGTCTGTCTTACATCCGAGCCACCAGATCCTGCTTGCTGGGGTCTGTATGCGGTAACAGCGTAAATCTACATGGAGAGAGCCAGGACAGCTACCTCAGGCTAGATCATCCTCGTGTCCGTCTGTAAGGCTGGGATACTTAAGTCAAGTTTGTGTTCTTGTAACCCATTTATCTCCGACAGGAACGAGTTTTCGAGGCCTATTATAAAAGAATAAAAAAGAAATGAAAGCCAGTTACACTGTTACACAGTGTACACTCCCCTGTGAGATACCACCCCCCCTCACCCCAACCTCATTACAGAAACTCGCCGGGTAATTGTGTTTCGCCAACCTCCGGACATACTTGTTTTACGATTGCATAAACGGGGTATGTTTCCTACGACCACACGTAATGCTGGTTAATGCAGCCGTCAGACGCAGGGCCTCATTCCACCCTTCCGCTATTGGACCGGGAGGGACCAATGAATATTCACGGACAGACACCGGTGGCCAGGCGGAGCGCGGATGCTCAGAGACACACAGCCGACTTGGATAACAGCTCTCGCCGGCTTGAGAACTTGGACGTATGAATAATTTACCACTTTTTAATGTTGAGTGGCCCTGATTTATTCTACGCTGGCTTTGAAGTGAACGTGCTGAAGGGCTCTCGGAGAGAACAGGGCCTACCCGACAGCGACGGAGAACAACAGCTATCAAAAGAAGAGGTTGAAAGAGAAGGGAATTAATTCTCCATTGAAACGGACAGAAGTTTGTGCTCCTGTTCCCAAACCTCGAAGTAAATCAACTTTTTTAGCCTAAAAAAAAAAACACTTCCGCTAAATAATTTTGCAGCATTGATAAACTGATTATGAACACGAACAACAAACGCAATGTTCCACTGAACGCTGATTGAAGTGCCTTCTTGAATAGCACCCTTCACTCTGTTTCATTATGTTTTACGATTACCAGTCTAAACAAATGTATGCGGAGTAGTAGGTACAAAATGCACACTCCAGTTTCTCTCAGAGAGATGTGTTACCATGCTTCGGTCTGAAGGCAGGGAGATCAGGGAGCTTGCAGAACAGGACTCCCGGACTGTCATCCTCTACCTCCCTCCGCGGCGCTTCAGTTTAAGAGGGTAATGACCCGCAACTAATGACGTTCATCATTTGACCACATCAAAGTCAATGTCATTTCAAGTAGGCCGAAGTACTGGTACTGATGTCTGAAGTATGTGCAGTTGTTTTTTTATTCAATCTTGAACCATTTAGCAGTACCAAGGGGGTAAGTGGGCATTATGACAACTCCCCCCCCTCCTCCCCTCAACGCACCCTTTGCCCCCCACCTCGCTCCATCAGAGAAACAGGGCCTTCACTTCCTGTCAGCCCTGACAGTGCTTAATACTAGGTCCAGCGTGCTCAGTACTCTGGGACATGGGCACCCTGCAGGACTTCTCGGTTTCAAACCGAACTCTGCAGGTGCGTTGAGTCTCGCTATGTAAAGCGCAACCCTTCAAACTTAACGTATGATGCCCAACACTGCATCACAAAGGTTTTAGATGGAACCTCGAATGCAGGAAAATACCAGCCTTTAGACAGTTGAACCAAAAACTTCAACTAAACTGCGTATGATTCCTGAGACAGTAGGCTACTTACAAGCTGTTTCAGATAAAAGTTCAAGTTTCAATTGGTATAGTGGTCGAAGAGTAGTGATGCATACTGGGAACTGTAGGTGCAAATGTCGAGATGTTACTTCTTACGTAGTCCTTATTTTAACTGGGTCAGACCCCCCTCTAGAACAGCCTGAATTCTTCAGGGCATGGATTCTACAAGGTGTCGGAAACGTTCTGCAGGGCTGATGGTCCATGCTGAGGCGACGGCATCACGCAGTTGCTGCAGATTGGATGGCAATACCTTCAACAGCCCGTTTTTATCTCATCCCAAAGATGCTCTATTGGGTTGAGGTCTGGAGGCAGTGCAGGACACTCAAGTATACTGGGCTAACAGTCATGTTCCTGGAAGCATTCTGAGACAATACTTGCTTTGTGGCACACTATCTAGCTGGAAGTATCCACGTGACAAAAGGTAAACTGTGGCCACGAAGAGATGCAACTGACCAGCAATAATGTTCAGATATGCTATAAAATGTTTCTTAATTGGTATGAAGGGACCTAACGTGTGCCAGGATAACATTCCCCACACCTCCAACACCAGCCTGTACCATTAACACCAGGCAGGTGTGGTTCATCTCGTGTCAAGTTCGAAAGAATCCACTTTCTCAGGCGCTTTCTAACGATGGCCAATTTTTATTTTCATCAGATGAATGAACGTGAGATAAATAAGATTTATTTTAATTCATGAAACGGGCTAGGCTATGTACAAGTAAAAGATTAATTCACATCCAGGAGTCGATTACATTTCTGCAACTATTTTCACAGCTGAGGACACCTGTAGGTGCAGACGCATGGGAAATTAAAATGGTTAAAACTGTGATGTCAAAAACTTGAGAAATAATGCCACATTTCTCATCTTTTGCCCAAACGGATAACTGAAGTTCATTAAGACGTTTTGTGCTACCAGGGTGCTTCTGAAGCCTTACATAAAGTAATGAATTATCATGTTTTAATTGATGAGGAACAACTTCATACGCTGGAGAGGAAAATTCACTCTAAAAAGTTATGTTCCCTCTGGTCCCAGAGAAAATCAGCAGTGATCATTCATAGAATCTCTAATTATACTGATGACTGAGACCTTCCGTGCTCAATAAGATCATTTTTCAGGGAGGAGTGCTATCCAATAAAAACTGATTTTAAGTATTTTAACCTTTGTTTTTGGGCAATATACATAAATTATTAAATCTCATCTTGAAATTCAGAGCTAGGCAAAAACACGTCCTGAATAAAAAAACAAACAAACACAAATACAGAAACCCATTCAGACCTTTCTTTTCGTGTATGACTGGATTGACTGTTGACTGCGTGTTTCTGTTTAGCATTGTGGGGGGGCAGACTAAGTGCCTATGGAGGGTGCAGGGGCACAGGGGAACTCGGTTGACTGAGGCCCCACCACAGCGCTCACCTTCCCACACATCAGGCTAATGGGAGTCTGAAAGCGTGGGCTGTCAGGTTTGTCTCGTCTCAGCTGCAATTTTTCTAACTATTTTTCCCAGCGTCCCGGGCCAGGGAACCTCGCTCCCCGCACCAGTGCTGACAACCCACATATAATTAAGCGACATGACTCCCGCTATACCTATGAGTGAAGTTGACACAAGTCTGTACCTTTCTCGCTTCTCTGTCATTCGCGGGAACAGGAGGTTCATTAGGGCCATGATTCCAGGTCTCCAGGTTCCTCACTGAGAGTCATTTATTTGGGGGCGATGAACCCACTCCAGTGTCACACAGACACACATTCGACCCGTTTCCTGATTTCTCCACCAGCTGCATCGCCCATCCTATTTTTGGCCAAAGCCAAGCCCCTTCTCGGTCCCGCAGAGCGGCAGCAATCAGGACGAGGGCCTCCGTGCAGGCGAGGGTACCTCTGTCAGAGATGTCAAGTTGAGGGGGAGGTGGAGCTCTGAGTGCCGTTTCCCCAGCGTTCTCACCGGGACCCTGACTGCAGAACCCCCGGGTGATTAGAGCAATTACTCGTCAAAAGGCTGTCAGGGCCAATCAGATCTGCCCTGTTGTGCGGCAGGGAGGAGTGACCCAGACCTGCCTCGGCTGAAAACATTAAGGAGAGTCACGGTGCCTTTCTCTGCCACTGTGGGCCTGTCCTCAGGTTTCTAATAGGCCTATGGAGGCTGAGAGGACTGACCCAGGGCTGAGCGAGTGTGCGGTAATGACCCTCCCCCCCCAGATGGCCCGGTTGACTCATCTGTATCACCGAGAAACTTCCTCGTGTTGTTTGGGTTTCCCCGGCTATCGGTCGCGGTGATTGCGCACCAAAATGGCCTCACATTTGCCGACCCCTCTGCCTCGTTTGCTGCGATTTGGTTCCTCGTTATTCCCTGATGTAGGAGGCGTGTCACAGACAGCGTGTGCCTCCATCATCCCACCTCTCACAGACACTGCTTGACACTCCCAAATACAGACGTAGCGCGGGGTAATGGCTTTCGACATTTTGCAATTCTCTGAGAAATGGTACACTAAGTGGACTTCCAGCAGTGTGACTCCTCTGTAGAGGGCGCTTTCCCATGCCATCCTCTTTGTATTCAACTTTACAGAGTTGACAGAGCTTTGTATACAGATTGTTCAGTGCTGTTTCAAGATGTATGGCGCAGTTCAACTAAAATACTTAATGTTATAAGAATGAAACACATATAGTGATACATATTACAATCAAACAGTCGCTAATTATTTTGGTGCATCATCACTGTTCAATATGATACTCAGACAGGTGCATGCAATGACACAGAATAGGCTACTGCTTAATGAGAGTGACCGATCTCGGAGTACTGCTGAAAGTGTATGAAACAACAACTCCTTCCTTAAGCATAGTGGGGCGTGTGCCGGGATTAAACCCGGAAGCCGCATGGCCCAACTCAGCAGGTATGTGAAAAAACAGTACTCACAGTAATACTTACTTTAATGCATAATCTCCTATAAAAATCTTATGTTTCACAATGTTTTTTTATGAAGCGCGTTTTCCCGTCAGGGGTTGCGCCTCCAGGGGCCGGACAGCATCATAGACTCTACCAGATCTGTTCCGTTCACAGCGAGTTTCATTCATTTAAGCGCAATTTAAATATTCAGGAGCCCCTGAGCTGTACCTGACCCACGTAGTCTGGAGAATCGTCGCCTCGCGCCACCCGTATTCGTTTCACCTCCGTTTATCCTGCAGTTATTCTGCCGTGACTCATTTTATCACCACACAAAGCTACCCCTTAAGCCCAAATAAAGTCTATTTACAGATGTTCCCTTCGCACACGTGTTTCATTTACCATTCCCTCAAAGTCTTTATTTGTTATGTTTCCGCAGAAAGTCTATAATTGGATCATGTTTATTGCAGCCACTAAGAATATAGACTTGAAATTCTCCAGTAACTATGACAGTCTCCTAAACTGCTCTGGGCGTTTCAAATTTAAAAACGATCAGAGTATCATTTGTTATTTTTCTTCCATAAAACCGATTTCTACTTTCGGATACAGACTGACAGACACAAAAAAGCTATGGTAGAGCAGAAACTAAATAGGGACCTTGAATTTAAATGCTTAACTTAACATCGTGTTCAAAGTGAGGTTCAGACGTGCATATTACCCAGTCACTTGTCCATTAAGCTTGCGTCCTAGCTGTTATTTTCATCCAGCTGTACTCCCCAGACACAATATAAACTCTGTCATTTTCTACGTCATACCGCAGCAGCACAATGTCCCCTGGAAGCCTTTCTTAACGGCAAAGAGAAGAACAATGTAGTGTCACAAATTCATCCCACTGGTTGTGCCTCACAAGTCCTAAGACCAGCCAACTCACAAAGGCCCAAATTTTTTGGACATAGGCCAGCGCTTATTTACTTCACTGTTGGGAACCAACAACAGAAATATAGAACTTAACAGGGCGATTGAAACAAGTATCGGCAGTTAGTTCCCCGGGCTCAAAAAACAAGGTTACTAAAACCTGCAAATATTCAGCCACAAGCTATGCTCAGATGCAAGGTCACAAAAGTTTTTGTAATTTAATAAAAAGTACAGTATATGGCTGGTGTGATGGTTATATATATATATATGGATCGACGTTTTATAGCTTCAAAGACCTTGATAAGCAATGCCTAGCCACCCACACCCAAGCATATTTGTGGTTAGGTTTGTGAATGGCTGACAAAATAATATTAAGTGTGTGCTGCGTCTCATTTTCAGTGTAACAGTCGGTGAGCATTACAACTCTTTTATGTGTTCTGGTTTATAGTTGTAGTTTGAAAAGAGCTGTGAAATGAGTGTGTGTGTGTGTGTGTGTGTGTGTGTGTGTGTGTGTGTGTGGGGGGGGGCATCAAAAGGGGCATCAAAAAGAACGTCATTGTGGTTTCTTCAGAGGCTGCTCCCCTCCCTTGCTGCCAAATTAGCCCAATTAGTCAAAGTGGACCACACTTGGGCAGCTGTCAAATCTATGAATCATATCTGGACCCCAGGTCATTTTCACTCATTTTAGCGACAGTCTTTGTTTTCGGGAAAAAACCACCTGCTTGCGTCCGAACCGGAAACCCTTTACATTACTCTTCTGTAACGTCGGCAGGGTGCGTGGTGTCCTTGGAACGAGCAATCCGTTCCTCAGGGGAGACCTCCAGCACTTGACCCGCCGCTAAGCATTCTCCCCTTCATCTTTTATTAATAAAAGTAAAAGTTAACGGTGAGGTTTGAAAGTAAAATTTACAGAAGAGATACAGCCAGTGAGCCCCGTGTCTTTAGAATCATATCAGCTGAGTGTAATGCATACATAACATATTCTCCTGAGCCATTTAATTTTAACCTCACCACGTTGCGTTCACTGCTGCTCAAGGCTTACCTGGCGGCGGTGTTCACGGCCTGGCTGGTCGGCCAGTGTGGAGGGATAAGTAGAAGGATGGAGGTCGCACATTGTTTGCCCTGCGATTAGGCAATCGTCCGTAACAGAACAACCGCGACCATTCAACGTGAACGTTACAAATCCCTCTCAATTTTACCACTGTTAACCTCATTCGGCTGCGGTTGACTGATGCGCCGGAGAGCCAGATAATTGGGCCGCTTGCTTAAACAATCCAATCCATTCACTTGGCTGTCGGAGGGAATAACGCATTCTGAAAAGGAACCCATTAAAGACACGCTCCCTTTCAACATAACCGAAGGGATTGTGTCTTCTTTCACCGACTGCGTGACACTGTCCTCGCAAAGGTTGTCCGTCTGGACGCACCAGGGCTTTTCCTTGATACATAAAAAAAAAACATTGTTGTGTCTTTACATTGTTGAAAAAATACTGTAAATGGCTATGTGGTAGCAGTAAGTGTTTTCCAATGAAACTAGGCTAGTCGCGGGTTGTCAAAAGCATTAAAGGTATTAAAGGAACAGAGATTTATTGTAACACACGTCTGTTAGATCCCCAGCACTAAATTACTTTTCATTTTTGATTGTGCGGAGTGAAAACACTTTGAATGCATTTACAGAAATGAGGTTGGAATAATCGGAAGATCACTGTGTGACATTTAGCAGAACAATCATTTCGAGATGGATAACATTGGAGGCATTCTCCCAGAACGTCAAATTTAACATCGGCAGAACAAAGGCATTTATCAGAGATGTAAAAGAGGTCACAGATATTGTAACATGGAATCCAATTCATTATGATGCTTACTTGTTTTGACAGCAAATAATTAACATTTGTTAACATGCTGTGATTAATCTGGTGCCTAAATTGACTGAAACTGATGAGTTTAAGCCTCAAAAAAAATAAACTCAAGTCTACTAGCAGTGGCTTCCATAGATATTGTGACACAATGCGAATTATACAATGTTTTATTGAAATACAAAGCCCAGTTCCCTCTCATACTTAGCAAGAAGGAAGCTAGGAGAGAAATTCTGTAAATACACCTGCATCAAACTGCATGTCTTCATTCAGCCAAGGAACTGCCGCAGTGATTCTGTTCCGTCATGCGAGGCAGTCAGACACAAAAGCTGAGGAGAGATGTATGATGTCATCCTTGACCTTAGCCAATGCATCAATACCCTCATTCCTCCTGTCACCGCAGCATCTTACCGAAGAAAAAACATTGCAGCAATTAATTCCCAGCGCTCAACGGCCCATCCATCCAAACCCTGCTGCTGCGATCGGATGCCGTCCGAGGACGCCCAGGCTCCCACTGACCCAGTTGTGTAGGGTTTCCTTTTTCGCCCATTCCTCCCAGTATGTCAACACTGCCCCCAAACCTGTCCTCGCCCCCTCCGCCGCCCCTGAAAAGTGTGGGCATTGTGAGCGGCGCTCAGGTTACGGGAGGGGGGGGGCGAGGAAGCCGAGGCCTGCGTGGGTCGGGGGGGGACAGCCCCTGCCGGCATCCTCTGGGGAGCTGACTTCATCCTTGATTACACTCACCTTTGTTTCCCACACCTCACCCCGGGCCATTTTCCTGTTTGACCTGCCCACCCCGGAATTAGGTTGGTGGGGGACGGCAGCGCTGTTTAATAGAGGGAAAAAAATTCAAAATAAATGCGGACATAACATCTTTATCCAGATTTGAGTCAGCTTAGTTTCAGAAGACACATCATTTCATGTTTACGTGACACATATTGGACCAGCAATTCTCATCACTAATTTGCATTCAAGATAAGCCTTGCCCTTCTTTACGAAAAATGTAATAACCTGCCCAATAACATGATTGTAACGATTGATATGCTGTATTGCAGTTATGTAACAACTGAAATACCATGTTGCTTTTAAGGTAAAAATTGACAGCATATAATTTGATTTGCAGTGACATACAATCCAATAAAATGTCAAATTAAAACAAAAAAAATGGCTTTTTTTGCTCAGCTGGGATCTGAATTCAGATGAAATAACCCTGAATGGCGGTTTCAAAACAATTTTGGGAAAACACGAAACACTACAAATACAAGTGATCCAGCCCTGTTTTATCTCCCTGAGTACATACATCATATTCAGATATAGCTTGGAAACTAGATGGTTCAGCAGAAAGAAAGAGATCCGCTTATCCAATGGACATGACTGCAAATGTCAAAACCAAACTCCAAAGGTTCCCAGATGCTGTTATTCCACTCAACAGAGAACTCAGAGAGGGAGTCAGATCCGAGAAGACTTTAACTCGAAATAAGAAGAGTGTTATCACAGCTGTCAGAAAAATCGTTCGTGCTACACGCCGCTCGGTCTCTCTGTGCACCGCAAGCTTTCCGGAGGAATCAGAGAGAAACATAAGGAGTGGCGTGAGACACAGCTGATGGTCCGCGATTGTACAAGCCATAGTTTATCTTAATGTTCCCGAGATAATGATAACGGGGGGAGGTGCATGTAATCTTCACTCTCCGAAAGCTCTCTGTAGAACATCAGACTCTCGACCAAGTAAGAAAGCACAGACTGACTTCTACCCCTGGTTTAGGGATGTTTGTTAGCAAAACATGTAAATTGGAAATGTAACACTGGACTCTTAAATGCATCCAACGAGTAATTTGTAAAATTAACAAAATGAACAAAATAATTGACAGCTCCTTGCACCGCAATCTGTAGTCCACAGCATTGGAGATCAGCCATCAGATTGAAGGCGGAACAGCAATATTAAATGTACGCTCAGATATTCACTGTAGTAAAAGTTTTAGGAACAGATTTTTGTTTTCTTGTACCAGTTTACACATTAATTAGACTGACTGATCGTGGTGACAGTAAAGGATTATTCATGCCAACCATTAATACCGGAGAGACAGCCAAAGTGGAGGGGAGGTATCAGCTGCACATGGAAACATGTTTCTATGCCAGAAGCTAGCAGATTAATTAGGCCCCTCCACATGCTCTCGTGACTGAACTACACCAGCTTATGCGATACAATACTGTTCTACTGGGCTGGAAACGGAAAAAAGTTGAGGGAAACACAGATGGTCCAATGGTATCTAAAAGAAAGTGTTCCCTCGAAAACTGACATTCCAAATATCACTTTTTGGAACTTTTTCCTAACGAGGCGCGCAAGTATGGAAAGAAGGTGCCTACAAAGTTTTTGTCCTGTGTGCTTTCACGGATCTCTTGACTTTGTGTAGATTTAGCAGATGCAATTTCATGCTGCATTGACATCAGGGTGAACTGATGAGACGTGTACGCGCCCTAGTTCAGTCCATGTAACATTCTGGACGAGGCCAGATGTTGTGGCCATCACTTTAAGAGACACAGGATATGAGCGCATTTGAGGTGAGGCCTCACTTGACGGTAAAGCCAGCGGGACACTGATGTGCTCTCGAAGACACCGATATCCGTTCGCTGGGTGTCCGTTTACCTAGACGCGGAAATTTCGCAAGGCATCTGACTGTCAGACTCACTGGGTGCGGGACGACGGTGTCTGAAGCAACGTCACAGGCTTTACGGCTTCCCGGGGTGGCTGAGCATACGGCGGTAAAGCGCGTCCTCAGATTCCGGTTACATTGATTCCCTCGGAAACATGCGCAGCCGTTGCTGAGCTGCAGCGACAAGACAGCGGTAAACGCTGGCCTGTTACAAAGCGCAGCGCCGCGTCCGGCTCACTGTTTCGTAAACCTGAGTGCATTCTTCACGGTAGGCAATTACTGCAGACCTTCAGAACTGGAGTTGATGGTTTTGAAAATCCCCAGTCCTTTAGTGTGATCTTCTAAAGGCGAGCCCTTCGGTGTTGTTGTGACATCCTTTAACGCTCCGAACACAGCAGATTACTTGATCCGGAGCCGCTGTTTAAAATCCCCCATTGATGCTGATTTATGAACAATGGATTTATTTTTTGCAATACATGGCCTTAAGCTTGTGCCCAAAATCCAAGGATTGACAAAGGCTTTTGAAAATGTGGTTTCCCTGGTCTGTCAGCTATGGTCCAAAGGCCGTCCTTTCGTTTGTGCTCACCTTTGTGTTCAGGCGGCAAGCAGCTTAACCCTCTCACATGTGGATTACACATTCTGGTTTACAAACGAAGACGCTGTCTTACCTTAAGCGTTTAATGAGCCATGATGGTGAATGACATGTTTATGATGAGTACAAATGTTTTTTTTTTCCTCTGGAATGTCGAGAAGGAACCAGAAGGAATTAAGGCATCTAATGAATGCAGTCTTTGTCAGCAGTTTTCCTTTCACTCCAGACCTTTCCATGCTCATCATAATCCTAAATCACCTCAATAAGCCCATATTAAGGACCAATGAGAATAGTCAATGAGGTGAATAGCTTCAGGTCAACTAAAGTTAAACACATCTCGATGAAATCAATATAGATCAATATGCATGGTGTGAATAACTATAGATTGCTTGACGTTTTACCTATTACTTTCATCTTTTGCATTCACAGAGAAAGGACCAACCAGTTTGTTGTTTTCGTAGGATAAACCGGCAGAAAAACAGTGTGGAGTCGCTGTTGTGTGTAATGTCCTCTCCCCTCGGGGCAGATCGTGCTTTCAGAGCGCCTGCTTGGCCGTGGCGGCAAACGCATTCAGGTGGACATCCCATCACCAGCGTTGCGGCATGCCGTGCGCTCGCGGGATCCGGGTCCCGCTCGGTCCGCCCCTTCCTCTCGACGGCGGAACCCCGGCATTCCAATCAAAGGTGCTGAAAGGCCACTGGCAGGGATGTCATTCGGGCTGAATGTCTCCGCAGAGTCATTTCCAGGATTATCAGATCGTGTTCCACCCGTCTGAATGCTCTTGTTTTAGTTCTCTGGATCAATGGCCACGCAGCTGCCAGGTCACCGTCCCACAATCCTGTGCACAATAGCCCACTGGGGCCCTGTCAGTCTCTGAGATGCCGAGGGCCTCCAAGCAGCCATGAAGTCTGCGACCAAAACAACTGAAGAACGATTTACAGAAAGTTTTTCATGAAAAGGTCAAGGAAATTTTTTTATGGAAGAAAGAGATCATTTATAATGGTTTACTGTGCATGATGCTTACCATTTTAAAATACTTACTCTGGCATCGACATTCTTAAATACAATCTATCTATGCACATAAACACCTAAGCGGAATGTATAAAAGAAAATCAAACCATTGCACATTATGTTGTTTGAAATCACTCACTGTGCAGCTATTTTGTATGAACAAATGACAATGGTGCACATTTACAATTCAGATGGGTTTCCTTAGGGAATCCCATTTAGGATGCATCGATATGATGCATTTGTTGTCTCTACCAGTTACTTATGCCACGGAACATCATTAGCTGCAATCACTGGTGGCAAAAAAAGAAAAAAAAACCCAAAACAACAACAAAAAATCTAGGCGTTTATCATCATTACTGCTATATGGTCGTTTGGCATTCCTTCGCATATTTAAATTTTCCATCCACCGCCTTTTCCCCTCATTCACCTCATCCCAGCGCTTCCCATTCATTAATCATCGGACTTTAAGATGTGGGTCGGTGGGGAGCGACATCATTAACTTGCCCAGCTTACGAAAGAGAATGAGAGAGTGGAGGAATGAAGTGAAGGAGGAGGCAGGAGCTGAACTCAAGGCCAGACCGCCAGCGGGGGAAAGGGAGGCGGTAATGAGGCCTGTTTGGGGGGCGGCAGTGCCCACAGTGCTGCCGCTGGTCTGATATCGCAAGGAGTCAGATATTGATTGACAGCGCAGCCGCGCTGAGACGATGGGTGGTATCGGCAGTGAGCTGCAAAAAATGCCCATGGTTAGGGGAAAAGGGCGCGCACCTCTGGAGGGCCTGGTGGAAAGCTAATTTA
Source organism: Hiodon alosoides (assembly GCA_025775065.1). Lineage (NCBI taxonomy): Eukaryota > Metazoa > Chordata > Actinopteri > Hiodontiformes > Hiodontidae > Hiodon > Hiodon alosoides. The sequence goes on along the minus strand of JAOYSI010000016.1, from coordinate 2,376,758 downwards.
AACAGTAGCCTAGCCATACAAATGTGAACAGTCGCTCCTATAAGGGACATACTGCTGATTTGGTGGTCATTCACACAGCCCTATTTGTTAGTTATGTCACTGTAGGATGTAGGAGTCAATGATGAACCAAAAAGGTTTTTGTTGTAGTAACTCGTAATTCGTATTCATCAATCGTGTAAATCGTGTGTAAAAAAATTTACATTTTTAAAAATGATGCCTACTTTTATGGCATCCACCTGGTGGCGCAGCGTCTTCCCGGCGTAATCTGTAATGCTGTAATCTGTAATGCTGTAATCTGTAATGCTGTAATCTGTACGGACTCATATAAGCCATGTGCTCTTTTGCTCCCAGGCAAATTTGCTGGCCCTTCAGAACAGAGCGCAGGCTGCAGTCCGGGCGCGCCGTTTGAATGGATAGGTTTTGTCTTTGACTTGAGATATCTGCTTTAATGCACTGCCATACAGACAGGCCCGGCAAGTTTTTAATTTAGAAGAAGCTGACATATGCCCGGAATCATTTGCTCCTTTAACACGGGCTCCCTGCGGACTACAACAATTCTAGACTCTATTGTGATGATAAGAAAATGTATTCCTGCAGCTAAGGAAACAATTTCCAAGGGTATAATAGTTTTACAGATTTCACATTATTTTCAATACAATTAGAACATATAAAAAATGTCAGAAATTAAAAACAAACTGTCTTAAAACTGGGAAATGTGTGTTGTAGTGCACTTTTAACTGTGAACTATAAACACAAAATATGATCAGAAGTAAAATAAAAAGGTAGTATTAACGGAAAGAATTAAACATAAATCACAAGGGTGGGTGACGGCAATTGTGAAACAAATAGGTTGTTCAGTGGCCCTCTGGTCGACATCTTCATCAAAAGAAATCTACAAAGAGCATGCCTTCTTTTGATTATTATTACCACGATGGTATTCTGGAGTGCGGTCAGTCTGAGGAATACATTCGGCTTCAAGCAAATCTCAGTTCCTCGAGCTGGAGCTTTTCATGGAGCCCAGCTCAACCTCCACACTTGAGACTTGCCAAGGGAATCACTGATTGAACATAATATTCTCACTAGGACTAGGCTACTTGCCACAGGTTCTACTCGCATTCTAGGAGTTAAAGCAAATCAGATGTACACACCCCCCCCGCCACAGATAATGAATTCAGGGGCACGAGAATGCGTGCTGGGCAAAACAGGACAGTCCCGAGACTCTGATCGCTAGAGCATACACTCCAAATTTCATGCTACATTAGGCCTGTTTTAAATCATAATCTCCCTCCGTAAATGTTTTATGGTTAATTTAATTGAGGCACAGACTGATGGACAAAACGGGGACCTGAAAGCCCGAACCATCGGGTGCAGCGACAACAAGTGAGGATTCTTCTTCGAACCCAATTTGTCACAACGTCGCCGTTATTTGGCAGACTGTCACTAAACCCAGCTGCTTCTGATCACACAGTGGGAGCTGAAGAAGAGAGTAAAAGGTTGAAATTTACTGCTCCACAATAAAATGATAACTGCTCCAGTCAATTGCAATTATGATACACTATGGTTAGCTGGAGAATGCCATGAAAAGGTATTAAGATCCAACATATGCTGGGGGAATATGACAGAATAGGTGTTGAATCAGCAAGATTCTTCCACATTTGCGGGCAGGTGGTCCTTTGGTGAAAATGTTTATCGTATGACACAAGCAATCTAAAAAACGGGCGTGAGGCTATTAACGAAACCAATTAAATGAGAGTATTTGAATCTACGGTATTAAAGACTGGTAACTACACTGAAAACTCTGCACTATTCAGGAGACAAGTGATGCATTCATTTTAAATGCACCAACTACTTAAATAGAGCTCTTTGCTCACCTCTAGTGGTGATGTGAGATTAGGTTTCACCTACAATAATCCTTGTGTATCAAAGGCAAATGAAATCTCGCTAAAATACTTTCAGTCTTAGAAAACTTCCAGTCACAGAAAACTAACTGGTGCTATTCAAAGCGCTCATGAAGCAAGAGAAGCCAGCAAAGCTCCAAAGAGCCTGTAACTGGCATTACAGCAGCACGCAAGATACGATTAGCCACAAAAAACTAATAAATAAATAAACATGTAATTATCTGCAGAGTCTATGAATTAAAAGCATTATCTCGAGTCAGAGCTTCTACACGGCATCAGCCATGCCCCCAAGTAATGCTAATTTAGGGTGTTTCCCCGTTCTCGTTAATTGGCCATATCGACTAGGCCCTTTTAAAAGTACTCATAATGATCATTGATTTGCGAAATTGTTCAGTAGACTGTAAGTTATGATTGGCCGTTTTTTTTGTTAATGACATTTGTTAGCACGGTCGTGTTGAAGCATGGCGCGGCGACTGTGCCTAATTTACTGTGAAGTTTAACTGTTTAGCTCATTTTGTACGGGGACTCCCCTAATGATGCGCGCAAAGTACGCTTATTAACTCCAACGCACAAAGGCTAAAAGGTTTCGGTGCAGATGTTAATGTACGGGAAAATCCAAGTACCTGGAATATGTTTTGACTGGTAATAGGTTTCATTATTTTCGCGCCCTGGGAGGACACATTTTACCATCCAACACTTGCGGAGAAGAACTTTCCTGGGACTGGAATATTAAGTCTGCACAGCAGTCAGGCTTCCAATATACTTTTGAGATTTTAATACATTCAGATATTGAAATTTTAAAATGAATATTTACAATATATACGGCAGGATACACACATTATCATCTTTTTTCATCTGATATCTACAGTATCTTTGAACCTACCGTAAAACACATTGAATTTTATGCATGGAAATACCATTTCACTTACATTTCAGATTTCTTTACATTACAGAATCCCTTTAATGAAAAGCATTTCTCAACATTTTAAGTTTAATGAAAGTATTCATACCCTCTGAGAATGTTTAGCAAAAAAAATTAAATAAAATGAAAAAAAATTATATTCTTCCTTCCTGGTAAGGCCTCCTCTCCTATGCATCCAAAAATAAATCTTTTTTTTTTGATTGTTCAGTGAAAAAAAAAAGAGCGTTGCCTCTTCTCAGGTATATCCTGTCATATAAAAGCCAGGTGTTTCTGCGGTGAGGCAAAGATTTACAGCGGCACGCCTCAAACACCCTCGAGTGTGCATACCTGAGCAATTAGGGACATGGGCAGTGTCTGGCACACGCTGACCTCTCCGTGGTTGTCTGGGCGCATCGAGTCAGATTCTCTTTTGTCTTAGGTTTTCCTCAGCGTTCTCCCCTTTCTCAGCCGCGGCTTCATGGGAAGTCAGAGTGACACACAGCCGAACGCAGGAGCTGTTTCGCTGCCCCTGGGCAAGCGCAGAGCCGGGCTTTAAATAGGATTGAAGTTTAAGCAGAATGATACGTTTTGTACTAGATAGAGAGATATCAGTAACTGAAAGGTTAGAGAAGGGTTAGATATTTGTGAGGACAGCTGTACTCGTTTTTTCTATCACGTATTATTTAAGACCTTACATATGAAATGTTAACTTTTAAGAAGGAAACATTTGTCTTTGCATAAAACATCCACCAATAAGTGTATAAGAATATTTATATATATATTTGTATTTTGATATTTTAATCTAAAATCAAAACTCACACTTTTGAAGGCCAAGCACCTTATGAAACAAATGTTTTTTCTCATATGTGCTCAAAAGTTATGTATTAATGATACATGATTAATGTATGTAAATGATAAAATTTTGTGAAGAAAAATTCAGTAATGTCCAAAAAGAGGTAGCTTGGCGATAAAGATAGATAGCAAGAATCCAACTGAAAGTAGGTGTCAGGCAAATTCCCTCATGATAATGAAAGCCAGTGTTGTAAAACACTGGTGAACGTACACTTGGTTTTGTGCCCCCAAGCTTTGCCACAGAGTGAAATCTGGTCTTTTCATATCGAGTAACTTCTGCCCTCACTTTCAGCTGGAAAAAGACCAAAGGAGAGACGCTACATGAGAAACATCCTGTTAGCCCATGACGTCTGGACGTCAGCATCAAACAGAGAGCCTGTTATCTCCCCAACACCCGTCTTTCCACTTTCATTATTTTTGTCCTGTTTTCCTTATCTGGAGGGGAGATTTGCTTACCTCAGCAAGTAATCCAACTAAGATCTCCCTCGACTGCCTCTTGACGAGAGGGAGGAGATGCTGAAATGCTATTTGCTGCTAAGTGTTGGCTTTTCTTTTTGCGCGATGTCATCACTTTTGACTTTGGTACTCTGCTGGGGCCTTGAAGCGCGTAAGCCCTGCACCTTGGCAACCGCATCCGTGTGATTTTGCCCCGGACAGTGAGAGGTGTCACACCTGGAACATTTCGTGATGCCAAAACTGTAATTACATCTCAAACATCTGAGTGAAGTGGAAGAGGGCAGGGAGGAGTTGAGTTGAGTGGCCTTGTGGCCATCCTTCTTTACTGCCTGATGCTGTCAGGCATTGCTGTTTGGCTATTTAATGATACAGTCAGTATGTGATTACTATACTTCACTTTTTGCATGGTCTATTCCAGAATCTCTGAGCAGATCAAATACTGTATACAGTCAGGAACAATTATCAACTTGATTGTAGAGAGAGAAGCCACAGTATTGTTAAAAACACACACACAATGACACTCCTGGGTTCCGCTAAATGGTTAAATCACTCTGTAAAGTAAATTTGGTCCTTTGGCCATGGCAAAGCAGGCTGTAATAAATTTTAAAAAAAATTAGCAATTTTTTTCCCATTATTTTTTATCCATGCATTGCACATTTTTCATCGTGGTCACTAACACATTGTGCATAAAAAGGGTCACTAACTGTGTTCATCTAACGAAAACAGCGGTCTGACTACTCTGGACCTCAGGAAAGGTATGGATGTAAATCTGACTGCAGTATGATTTGAGTGCTTGCGATAACTGCAATTTTATGTGGTGATCTTTGAAATTTGGCGGCGTGTCCTTGCGCCTCATTTTTTCTGCACAGATTAGTTTAATGGTGTCATGGCTTTCTGCCTGTTTGGGTCAAGTTGATTTAATGGGAAACATGCATCAGCTGTTCCGTTCTCTTAAGTTCCGATATTGGCTAAACGCTCGCAACATTACATTTAAATGGGCAAGGAAAGCAGAGAGGCATGGACGCATAGATAATCCTTCTATATGCCTTGTTATAGCTCTATTAGTAGCTCAGAAGATGGCGTCATGATAAATTTATATCATAAAAATTTTCACTCCACGGCTTTTCTGAGACCTTAAAGAGTGACAGAGAGGCCCAAAGAAGCTGCAAAGCTGGATCGTGGAAAGCAGAGAGCACACACACTCAGATAAAACAGCTTTGATTGTTTCCATTTTTACTCCAATCTACACAGTCCCAATCATACCACAGTAATCAGAGTCACCTGCTAAATGCTAAAAAGCACATTATCTATTTCATCCATCATTGTCTTTCTGCATTGAAAGGTACTGTGTTTTTTTTTTTTTAAATAAACAAGAAATATTTAATTGAGTTGGGAGGGTGTGTGAAATAAACTCAGGTGACAATACAATGAACCCACAAAGTTTTCGTGTCTATTTTAATGGTTTTCTAGAAAGTAATGCCAATATTGTTGTCTCAATCACAAATAATCATGTCTGTACAATATAATTGTGATTAACTAGCGTTATTAGTTCCTTTATAACGGATTGATGTACGTTCTGCATATTATTACATTCGATATGATATTATATCACATTTAATAGTGTTCAATTGTAGAAACTCCCCCCCCCACCACCCCGAATTTAACTCAGCCCCCTACCGTTTTTAGTCCTATCCTGTGCTTTGTATTAGTTGAAATATGTAATCCATTTATATCGGCCTAACCATACAATGCAATACAACATAAATAGAAATGCAGCTTTGTCAAATTGAGTAAAACACCCCCCCCCCCCATCATTAGGCTTTACTCAGTTCCATGCTCATCCTGGCCCAGATTCCTTCTGTTCTTCCATCTTTTCATTCAGGGCTGCTGAGCCAGAATAAAATTTAAAAGAAAGGATTACACATTTGCAGATTCTAATCCATTTACAGTCATTAAGTATGCACTGTGATGTTTGGTAATGCAATCATTTAATTAACCATGACAGCAAACAGACAGACAGACTGACAAACAAACAAACAAACAAACCAACAAACAAAAAGACAGTGTTATTCCGACACTGTCATTTCAAACCACACCTGTACGGCTCTGTGTGGCGGCCAAGCCTGGACGCTCCCCACGCCTCGAGGGAACTCTCCCAGCCATAATGAGTTCTGGGCCCTTCCTGTGATGAATATGACGTTACTCGTTCGACTGGCTAAGACCGGCGTCCTGCCCGGCAGTCGTCCCCAGCGCTGGTGCCGTCTCTCTCTCCGCCTCCCCTCCCGCTCTCCGCTAGGACCACAACCCAAGCAAAGCTATACTGGCCCGGTAAATGAAGCTCCAAAAATCGCAGTCCATTAGCGCACGGGAACGCGACTAATACAATTCCTGTTCAGAGGCGCAACCGTGGTGGGGTTGTGTGGACCGTGAATTGTCAGTAAGCTCTATCCCTTTGTCTGCCTGTCTACCCAGTCACTCTTTCATTACTTCTGTACTTATACAATAAGTATGTAGAGTTCCCCCAAAACAAGGCACCAAATTGGTTCTGTTGCCATGATGTCTGGTAACCTGGGTGATGACCAGTCGACAATGCTGAAAAATTATCAAAAAGATGAAGCTGTCCGTAAGAAGTGCAATAATAAAAACTCTACCGACTTTTGGGCCACAATGATTATATAATTTTATCCCATAAATTCCTGCAACTGAGCCGCCTTATTATTTGAATGGACTTTCTCTCAGCACAGCAGAGCAACAATATTTGCAGTGAGTCATATCTTAGGACGAAATTTTGGCAACAATTAAAACAATTCAAACATATGCTCGGTGAAATCTAAAACCTCATTAAACATGTCACATCCTCCCCTGCTGTATCTCATTAGGTCCCCACATGAAACATACTGCCTGGCACCTCCGGGCACTACTCAGCTCTAATAAGGATAGAGTATCTCTATGTTTTTCTTTTACGTCTAATACAACGCAGTCGTGAAGCTCACTCACAGGCAGTATAACTCTCCAAAGCCCGCCAAGGCTGGTTACTATAGGTCATCTAAAGACATGCAACCACACACAAAAAAAGAAATAATAAAATAAGGCAAGGACATTTGGTACAAGACAATTACCATTGTGTGCACATAATAGCTTTGAAATACGACCTGACATCCTACTAGTCTGAAAACACTTGAGGCCTGAGATGGTGGTAAACCTCCCTCAATTCCTCATTATTATTAGCCTGGTGGCTGGTGTGTGGGTGTATCCAACATACCCATTTGTCCAGTGGTTCAAGATGCTGTTGTCTTGGGTAGGGTAGGGACATTAAAAATAAGATGTAAAAATGTAAAACCTTGTGTTAGTGCTGAGAAAATAAACACAGGTAAAACAGGTCTCATTCATTACCAAATGTTAATATGGAAGATGGCATTTTGACTACACAGGAAACTAAACATGATTTGTAATCAGTGTCTAATTCCGGAGGATACTAATTCATAATATCCTTTTAAATAAAAAGCAGGCCATACAGTGACGTTGAATGGCACTGAATGTGTTTCTGTTTCTGATACAAAGAGTAGTTAATGGGTGATTAAATGGGCATTGTGGCAGGGAAGCAGCAGCCTGAATTGCTCTGACACAACACTGTGTTTGGAATCCTAACACATCCATAAATTCCAATCAAATTTATAAAATGTAGTGTTCCGTCAAAATAGGTTTAAAAATCTGTTTTCTATGCTTTCATAATTTATACTACTATGTGCTACTATAGGCTTATACAAAAGCAAAACATAAATGTGAAATGAATTGGGAAATTTAAGTTGTTTTATATTTAGGTCTTCCTCCTGTGGCATTCTGTTTATTAAGTTGTAAACCCCAGACACAGATAATTACACCACTGAAGGGTGGATCATTTAATTGGTGATTTTGCTGAAATCTTGGCTGGCTTCACTGTGCAGGGGTGCTTTGAGCACAGAGGGGCCAGGGATGTAAAGCAGGGGCAGATAAGTCAGAGAGAGAGAGAGAGCTATTTGCAAAGTGTAAAATGGTAAGTGATTTATGATCAATGCATTTCTCAATAAGCAAGAGCATCACATTACTAAGGGAAAAATACCCGCTTTAAGGTAATGGGTGGCCAAGGTCATTCCCCTATTGGTTTCTCCTGCACCATCAGTGCCATCATTCACCCTTTCTTGGCAAGGTGGGGAAAAAAAGGTGGGAATTTCAGTCAGAAATCCACCTAACCTCCAAGCCTTTGGACTGTGGAAGGCAGAAACTCCACATAGTGAATCCCAAGCTGGAATTGAACCCGGGACCCTGGCAACGTGAGTCACAAAGCGCTAAGTCTATGTGACAACCTCACTATGTATATTTAAAAGACATCAATATTGAGAAGTGTCTGCATATTATGGAAAGAGATTGTACATCTTCAAGGTAATTTGCACTGTGTGTCTTGATCTTGTGAGATCACCATCATGTTGATGGCATATTCATTATATGCTTGTTGATGCCTTGTTTTAACTTCTCATATATTTATGATTAATAATAATAATTCAACCGTTATGCAACAAAACATCCACCTGAAAGAGGACCCATGAAAATACCTAATTGTGGAAAATTGACATTAAACCAAGAAAATCACAACCAAATTATTTAAAGGTTTTTAAAAAGGGGTTACCTAACAAAATAAGTTTTGTAGCCTTCCCGAAAAAAGAATTTCAGCAAGCACAGTTTAATATACTTCAGATAAGGGTTAATTAGACCTTGGTACTTAGAAGAATCTCTCCCTCAAGTTAATTTAAACCCCAGAGACCTTTTTTGCATAAAATCATTTTATTTCTCCATAAAATAATTAAATTGGGGGGAAAAAAAACTGAAGTCAACTGGCTCACAACTAAAAGCCCGCAGCAACAGAGGCGAAGTGTTACTCCAGTGCTGTGCCCTGCCTCTATTACAACTACGAAACAAACGTTGCTGTTACCCTAATGAGCGGGGACCTACTAATTATTTCACAGGAAGCCACTGATATGAGATTCTCAGAATAAAAACACTGATGTACATGAAACAGACATTGTGTTTGCTAGTGATTTACAGGAAAAACAACAAAAATGTGTTGCAGTAATTATTAGCTAGCTTATTATATATGTTCTTTTGGCAATAAAAAAGTACACATTTAATTTATTAATAAAAAGCAATGATGCTGAATTTCTTTCAGACTGTCCTATTTTTGTCACCTTCTTCCAAAAAAATCATTCCAATGACAACTCATTACTGTGGAAGGAATTCCCTGTGACATAAACCTACAATTGACTAAACCAGGGTTGTGTAACCATTCACCATCAGTCGTGTGCAAATATGTATCCGGTTATTCTCCAGTTATTTATCCATCGTTACTCCCCCGCTTTCTTTTTTTCTGGTGAAAATACAATAATAGTACTGTCCTAGCCAAGATTTGATAAAGAATTAAAGGAAAATCAATTTGATTAAAACCACTGCCAATATCTGCTCATCAACATTTTCACAGATTTGTGGATCTGTGGAGGCAGTAAATAGTTATAGAAAATTCACTTGCTACCAACACATCTACCGTTTAACGTAAGATCATTACATACGCCGATGGGCATCCACATAAACTCATAAAGGCCTAGATTGGAAGCGAACGCCATCTTTACCCAATGTTGTGTAACCATTCACCATCAGACGTGTGCAAATATGAATCTGGTTATTATCCAGTTATTTATCCGTCATTACTCCCCTGTTTTCTTCCTTCCACTAGGGACTGGTGTTGTCATGTTGTCTGGTAGGAGCTATGTTCCCCCTTTTCTGATTCTGCTTATACTTTTGGCCATTGCCAAGCGCAATATCCGTTACAGTTGTGTACTAGATTGTGTGCAGTATCAACACAACGGTGTGAACTGATTTTTATAACCTTAGATAGCAGCATATACATTTATAATAGAGACAATTTTTGTGAAAAAATTCAAAGGAATTTGATCTTTTTATGTGTTCTTTGGTTCTCCTTGATGTTCACGGATGTTCATGTGACAGCAATTTATTCAGCAGGTTTCTGTACTTACGGAATATAAGTAATGACCCACTCTTTGCAATTTCTTACCTTTTCTGAACCAGAGACTAATCAGAGACAAGGTTAAACATCGAGATTTTATTTATTTACATAAGTCCAAATGGGTGCATGAAAATTTTTTGGTTTTTAAAATATATTTTGCATAAAGAATACATAGTGTATTATTTAAGATGTGCACAATTAAATATGAAGCTTTGCACAGGATTTTTTGCTCAAGCAAACACTCAGAGGTGCTGTAGATGAGTGTTTAACATTCTGGATTTGTCCACTGTCCGTAATTCACTGGAGCTCATCTATAACAAGGTCTGGCACTGATTTATATGTTGATTCAAAAATAAATTAAAGTGATAGAAAGCTGCATTTGGATTTAATGCTAGACTGCTGCAGCGTGAAGAAGTAAGGATATGAAACATTGGAAGGAAATTAGATATGATGCCCCGAAGACAACTGCAGCTGCTAGCCCATTAATTATTAGATATTTATTATTAAAAATGTACCTTTGTGAGTGACTGTAGAAGATTCCTCCGTTGAGTGCTGAAATGAATGAAGTGCATAAGCCCCGTTTTCCCCTGGCTGTTGTGAGGCACTGAGTAAATCTGTAAATTCATCATATTTCCCATTTAAACAACCACACGCATGTACAAACTAGCACGTTTAACACCAGCATTACTGGGTCTCATCTGATTTTTAACAGCACAGGAAATTCTTACAGCGCCAGAGTAAAGGTCTAATCTGCATCGAGGCCTTTCTGTCGTTGTAGAGGCTACGCATTAATGAATCGTTACACTTTCACTAAGGTTGCGGCATTGCGCTAATTATCACCTGCATTTAGTTATACGCTTTACATTATTATTGGAATTACAGTGGATATTAAAAAATTCGCCAGAGCTTGAGAATTGTCTCTGTAAACAGATGTTAGATTAGGAAGATGCTGCATGCAATCATAACCTGCCTTACCATTTAATTTGTGGGAGTTGGAATTCATGTTCTTGATGGTTACATGTGTTTCATTAACTGGTACTTAGTATTCCATAAAAGAAAAACTATTAGATATGTACATTACTAGACTCGTTTGATTATAAATTAACTGAATTAACTTCTGTTTGGTATAGATATATAATAAATAGGTTTCCCACCTACATTGTAGTTTTCAGTTCGATTGCCATAACATACAAAAATGTCTTCAATATATATTGGTTTGAAGGACCGACATTTTTAAACATCATATATTATTGGATAGTAATAACAACTCAACAACAATAGTAGTTGCATTGTTCAAGCAATCACGCAAATATAGAGTGAGTAGCGATTCCTATTAGCAAGGATTCCCCATGATCAGGTTGGTAGGGCAGCATTGGAGCGCAAGGTTAATAGGAAAGCAACGGAAATTTTCATTTTGTAATTGAAATGCATGTTAGAAACATCCAGATGCAATTTCATTTCCAAATATATGTTTTCTGATGAAGCGTGTAACTGTTACGGAAAACATCACTATATACACAGTAACTATGATTTTATGTATTGTTTCCTCCTTACGGGCCACACTTAACTAAAATCCTTATGGGTTAGCCTTAAGGTCAGTGCATTGGTTGACTAAGACGTGGAGATAAAGCAACACTTGTTCATTAAATTAATTAAATTCCCATTTGAATACACCAGAGACCCAAAACGCAGAGGGATTCAGTAATGTGTCATGTCAAGGACAAAAGTTTGAAATTCTCCTGCATGCATGCTGTTCTGCTGCAAGCCTTTGGACCCTTGAGAAGAATCTGCCGGGCTTGTCAGTGTTGAAGAACTGCCAGGCTTTATGAGATACAGAATGACTAATAGCCCTGTGTTGGCTGAGTGTCAGCTTTTAATGCTTCCTTTAACACATACCCACTGAATTCCGCCCCTACAGAAATGGTTGAACAAAGACAATACGCACCCGGGTATAGACATTAAGGAAAAGCAGCACCTGAATTAAATGCATTTTAAGGAACTTTCTTAAGAAATGGTTCAATGACTCATAAAATTCTGGTTTTCTTTGAACGTTCTTCTTCATTTTATTCAGACGGTCCTGGTTATATCACCAAAGAATAGGGAATTTAAGTCCTTGCACCACCACCACCACCACCGAACAGCAGCACCCTCCAAATGACACTCTGAGGAGTGTTATATTGACTGAGATAGGATTTTCTCCAGCATCTAAAGTGGAATTTTTTTCTGTCTGCAATTGCAATTTAACTCCTCTCTCTCAGCCAATGGATAAGAAATGGCCTGTGCACTATATTTGTGTATATATATAGTATTTAACTTTCTCTTCTCTTTTTTATGTAAAATAGTGGTTGACCTTTCACCAAAACTGCTGTTTGGGTTTTTCGATTCTATATATTTTAAAGGCTGCCATATCCTTCAGTGTTTTTTTTCATTGTCATCTCAGAATTTAAAAAACATTTTTACAAGCCTATTGACTGAAATTTAATGCGAGACCTCTGGCTCTTTCACTAGGAATGATGTTGTTAAAAAACGAGGAGATGTCAATAATTTCTGGTGCGTGGCAACTTATTTTCTTTTATAGACATATAACTAAAGGACTTGAGGAACAAAAGGAACTTGAGACAATGAAGTCACTACTGCTTAAATCCACTTACCTACATTGCTCTGGATAAGAGTTTCTGCTAAAATATATTTATATAAATATATATATAAACCAGCTGAAAAACA
>JAOYSI010000016.1:2352387-2363775 GCA_025775065.1 Hiodon alosoides | reverse complement strand
AAAAACAGGGAACACAAATTAAAACACTAGTTTTGCAAGGTCACCAAGGGTGCTGTCCTGAGGTTAGGAGGCTAGGTACTATGAGGTAAAAACGTACAATTGTTTAGTAGTTCTCCAGTCAAGGTTTACCATTATAGGGTTGGAGCTATTGCAAAGTTCCTGAGCCACCTCTGCTCATTCCCAAATTCGGGATAGTGAAATAAAGAGGACCCCTCAGATACAACAGACAAAGGCTAGTCTAATGTAGTGCTCTTAAAGGTACTCATTGTGTCCATAAAGTGATACCAGTCCATGCAAAATGTTGACAGGAATAGTACCCTAAACCAATGTCAGAGCAGCTTGTGTGAGCAATCCTTCAGAACCACGCTTTATTCCCACAGTACAAAGTCCATCCTATAAATATTCAAGCTGGGGGCTGAGTCCTCATTAGTACTCTGTCTGTGTTTCACCAACCTTTGCAGTGGAGCTGCCAAGGTCTCAATACAACAATAAGCCACAGGGTTTTGAAATATTTTGACATCTATGTTTAGCAATCAAGGTCATAAAACCTCGTTGAAATGGGCTTCCAGTTTCTCTTTTTTATTTTTTATTTTTTTACATTATAAAAAAGGATTCAGACTGGTGACCATCAGCTGTTTCAATGCACTTAAGTAAATTTGTATAGATATTTGTATATTCAACGCAAAAATCCAAAAATTGTTTTAACCAAGATCGGAAGACATTATTGTTTGCAGACTTACTGTATCTAAACCACATTTGCGTGCATGCTTACTTAAAAAAAAAAAAATGTTTGCACTAATCAGAATAGCACATAAACATTTAAACTGTTTTTTGTGTCATAAAAAAAAAGTTATTAGTAACATTTGCTGTAAAGGTTTGTAACTGATGATTGAATGTGACATGACTGAGTCATTATGAATTTGACATAACCCATACATAATCGCATGAATTCAATAAGGCCACAACTGTTCATCTGAGACATAATTACAAGACATGGAGGCCTTACCTGCCTGGTGTCCATGATAACTAAGCTAAAAGATCAGGGACATACTAGCTTCGCATCTAGGATAGGAAGGAAGTGGAATGATACAAGATATACTTATGAGAGGAGACCACGCATTGCATACATATCTCGTCTTGCTTCAGTTGATGGCCACTGTCCACTCAAAACTGCAGTAATTATGGACTCAAAAGTAATTAAACTATTTAAAGACACTTCAGTTGTATTCATTTTTTGTCTTTGCTGGCTAAGAGATACTGAGAGCTCCCAGGCTCTGGAAAGAATGACCGTGTTCACTAGAAAAGCCACCCTTTTCCTTCAGATCAGAACGGTTGAGAGCAAAAGATGATCAGAAACCTTCATCAACCCAACGGTTGACTGAAAAAGACTTTGCTGGACTTTCAACTCGTTCAAACGCAAAAGGTGCAGCTCGGAGGAGGAAAGAGGCATGTTGGACCAACGCCAGAACAGAAACAAAGAGGAGTCCTCCCAACAGCCCATGCCTTTAGGACGAGGTTGTGACGAGACAGGTTGGATGGGGTGCTTTGAAGCCTATCCTTTTTGATGGGTTTAGATCTGACTCGCCCCCCGAGAGAATCCCACAAGTTTCTACTCCTCCCCAAGGGGACAATGGTCTGATCGATGAGATGGGGAACCTTATGAGGACCATTTGAGATTACAAAGGAGGTCACTGGAAGGCTGAACTGCATCTTGCTCAGAAACTGAACCGAAGAAATTTTTTTTTTCAAGATTTTCCAACCTTTTATGTGGAAAAGTACAAATCAGCTCTTTTGAAATAAGCAGAAATTTGGTAAACTCTAAGATGGATGCTCACATATGAAAGGCAATGATAAATCAATGCTTAACCATATGCATCACAGAATCTTTCAAAGCTCTCAGAACCATCCTAAATATTTTCTATATTCATTGGGACAAAACTATATTTCATGTTAAGAGTAAGAGGCGAGAACTCCTTACCTTGTATGAAGCTAGTAGATAATGTGGGGGGGGGGGGGTGTGCTGAATCATTCATTGGTAATCTTCAGTTCTAGGGCTGGGGACTGGGGAATAGAGAAGTTAGATGCATCTTCTTAGAGAGTAGGCATGTAAATAATCTCTCCATAGACTGATCAGCTTGAGACTCAGATCAGCTGACGCTCAGCGGTATGTGAGGTAAAGAAACCCCTTCTTTTATTGGTGTTTTGCGATGTCGTTTTTTGCAATGTGTGTTTGTTTTCTGTCATTTGGTGCTTTGTGATGAAGGCTGGACACAAATCACTCAAAAAAAATTGCACAAATGATTTTCTCGTTTGAACAGCAGAGCTCAGGTAGAACTTGAGTGAAGTTCCAATAATACAGTTTAGGAACGGGTTGGTCCTTGCGGGCCACGGGGTTTTCTGGTTTCATTTGTACTTCATTGCTTAATTTTAAAACCGGATTTGGATTTGAAATTCTTGTCTAGACAGGTCCTGCAGCTTCCAGCGACAGGAGCTTGAGACCCTTGGTTTAAACGGTTTCTTATGGAATTAAACCATAGTCAGAGCAGTTCTCAATACCGGCCACGTTATAATGTTCATAAAGAGATGAGTAGCATGAAGTTTCCATTACCGCGATTCAAATGAACATTAGTTGTTAGACTTCCTCAGGTAAATCCTACAATTCTTGTGCAACGGAAGTCAGCATACACAGGTCAGAGTCTGGTCTGCCATTCTCAGGTCCAAATGGTTCTGTGTGTTTGAAGCTCACCTGAGGAAATCCATGGACGAAACGAAGGACAGAGACTCCTGCTATGCAGACGAGGAACCACGCAGGCATTCCGAAGCTGCTGAGATTGATTCCCGACACCTCTGCAGATTTAATGTGGTGGGACGTGACCTCTGTTGCAGAAAGAGAGGAGTGGAAATGTGCTTCTGGGAGTTGTCGTAATTTATCAATCCAAATTTGGTAGACGTGGCAGTGCTTGTTTTGGTTTTGCTGTTTATTTTTAGTTGGAGGAGCATGAAAGATCATGCAATCAAAAACGCTTGAAAACTAGCTGTACATTGATTGTGTCATAAACACGTCCTCAGTGGTTCAACGGTAACCGCGGCGTATCCTGTCTTGATTTACCTGACAAACGCCACCATCAGCTCCGGGAGACAGCCTTCTTGTCACCTGTGTCCCGTCTGTCCACTCATGGTCAATTCAAATCTCGGTCAAATTATTTTCCATCAGCTCTCTGATGGCGTAAGATCCAGAAGCGGGCAGTGCGATACTTCCTCCATCCCAGCTCTGGTTGTAGGGATATTGCCTCTGTCCACAGGAGGCCCCCTGCTGCGTTATGCATGCTTTATGGAACCGGAACAGCCAAGCGAAAATGTTCCATCTATTCAAAAAATGCCCTAATAACATATTTCAAATAAGACTTCACCCGTTGCCGGCTGGCGCCTGTCCCTCTTTTACGGGATACTGGATGGGGGTGACCCCGAACGCCGCGAGAAAGAGGTTAATCCGTCTCTCTGAATTTACAGCATTTCTCTTGCATTGCACCCCACGTGACAGTCCCTAAGAGACAGAGACATCATATTTACAACCTTATTAAAACATTCAGCAATATTCGGTTGCCCGCTATGGTATAAAAAAAGGCTTTCTTATCTGGCTCTACAAGTAAATGGGTGCCAATTTATCAGCTTTAATGTTCCAAACATTAATCAGGGTTTGGACAAGGTTCTAGTATTTATTATTCATACATTAATTGTTGTGAATCAAACGAAACCTGCAATAAGTAAGGAAAATAGTTCTGAAATAATTACTCTGATTTCTAGTTTCAGCATAGCTGTTAAAGTCGTTGATCAGAAAAACTAAACATCTTACTAGTAAAGTTAAGTACTTTCCTGATAATGCAGATTCCAGATTCCTACTAGCAACTAAGTGGGGGGGACATCCCTTCCTAATGATGCCTTCAATAAAACAATTAACCGGCAAGGTGGAGCAAAAAATTGCAGACACTCCCAGAAGCCTCCCAGCGTTGACCTCTGTTTCTTCCCCCGTTCTCTGTTCTGTCACATTTCCCCGCCCCACAGTGTGGGAAGAGAACAACGCAAGGTTCTTTTCAAAAAAAAAAAAAAAAAATTCCTTCCTTATTGTTGTAAAGCTCATATCTTTTCTCAACAATGGGAAATGGGACTCTGCAAAAATACACTCTTTAATGTCGTCGTATCCAATATAAAACTGCAGGCTCCTTAATAATCCGTGTGTGTCCCTCCTTATCCCGAGCCCCCGTTTTCCACTTCTCTCGCAACTCCGGTCTGAGGTCTGGTGCATGACACAGAAAACAGATGGTGTCTCAGTTATATTACTTCATAAAGTGTTCATATCCTCTCTCATGTCATTGTCTTTGATCTGCCTGGCTTGCTGGTCTTAGGTTTGTTTATTCTGGAATATGGGCCGCACAACTTTTAAAGAAAGAAAGACCCCATTGAAGCTTCAGACTTTGGGAATGAATTTCCCAGAATTTCCCAAACTTCTTGTATGTTTCTTATTTGTTTTTTTATTTTTTTATTTAATCAAAACACTGTGGTGTTCGTACTTTTATTCTGAAAACTTCACGGAAGTGCCACTGTCGGTTAATTACTTAACATTTTTAGGACTGTCCATGAAATTCTAAATCTTTTTCCCTGGAACTTCAGATACGTCCCCTGATCTTGACTGTAAATGTTACGAAAGCTTCCGCTTTTGTGATTTCAAGTGTTTGTTGATTCACAGGAAAAAAGCACTGGTCAGAGTTGATCTTTCCCTGGTAAAGTCAGCTGTCAAACATCTCAGAACCCACAGACTTCTCAGTTCCAATACTTAAGACATAAAACAGCCTAAACTAGGCCCCATGTGAAGTACGATTTGTTTTACCAGGAACACACCTTTTAAAACACAATGCATGAAAGCTAACTAACCAGAAACTGCTTTCAAACTTGAACCGTGAAAGGAAGTGTGTTTACTGTTTTCATAGGTGCAACCAGGAGGGGGAAGCAGATGACTTTGTAAGTCAGTCAAAATATTAACTGAGGGGAAGTTCCAAAAAGTCTCCCTCTGTTCTGACTACAAGTCACACTCACTGCTTTTAGTTTTAAATGCTGGAAAAAATGTTTTTATTTTGCTCTGACGACTAAAGAAATTTGTAGAAGGAAAACTATGTAATCCATGTACATATGTTCATTATATCCTGTGTACAATAAGGGTGGAGTCAGAGGACACTAAAAACATTGTGGCGTAAAACAATGTTATACTCACTTTCATAATAGATTCATTGCAGGGTGTTTGTTATGTCAGGTTCTTTGGAAACCACTGGCTCACATAAACGGATAAATGGCACAGGGGGTGTCATTCTCTGTAGTCATTTCCTTAAGAGATGAATGAAAACCATCACACCCATAACAACTTTCTGGCATTACTCGACCGTTAAACAATCCTCTCCAGTTACTCCTCCTTTGATAACTGCCATCTGCGACTCCTGACTGCTCCTGACAAACAACATTCTGTCCAGAGGATCACCACTCACGCTGACACACCCAGGAACTGGACAAGGGTCACAAGGGTTAATTCCATTTCCTCCAAGATTCCCCCAATATCATTCACGTAACTGGAATGGTCTGGAGTCTGATGCCTGTGTTTTAATGTTCCTTGTTTTTCAGACTGCTTGAAAACACTGGTTCAGACACCTGTTCAGTAACATAGAATTGCAATTAAATTTTTAAGTTTTCAACAATAGTTAATGCCTTTTTTGCTAGCTACTTTTCTACTGTATGGTACCTGCCATTAACAGTTTCCACTGTATTACGGCCCAACACGCACCTGAAACCTCTCAGGAGCCAACCTTTCGATAACAAAACCATCCAGAAAAATTAAAGCTTCCCGAATCTTTTGTCAGATTTCATTTCGGCCTTGATCTATTTTCATCTCCCACTCAAACATGAGCAATTCAGTTGGAAATGCGTAAGTACATGCTCTCTTAACCTGGATGATGTGACAAGGCCCAACACGTTTTGATTCTTTTCACCTCACCCTAAACCATAAAGTGACCGAATCCTATTAATTGAACGTATTCATCATTCCCGTGCCCCTAAACAGCTGTTTCTGGTTTCCGGTAATTTAGTAAGCACTTAAATTGAGCACCCAACAAGCTCTCACAGGCGACTGTTTTAACTCTTAGTGATCAGCAGGTGCCCCTCCTCGTCCAGAAATAAAGTGCGCAGAGAGGATTTGCCGGCGCACGCTCTGTGGACACAATGCAGGATCTTAGATAACAGCACTGTCTAATGACTAGAGCGCCGATACAGCTGTTCTGTACGGGCAAGATGAGAGTCTTTACAGATCATTAAAATAAATTGCCATCTGTGATTCATTTTTGGAATTCTTTTAACTACCTTCAACATTGGGCAATTGTTTAAAATGACTTCAGAAAATTATTAGTTAGATAGCAGGGTATCTGTTTTAGAATGGTTGCGTCTGGGGTTTTTGGCCTGTGCACCAGAAAAAAAGGAAAGAAAAAAGAAAAGAAAAAAAAAAAACCCACCCAAAACAATAGCATAAATGACCAGGAAGTATTAATCTTGTGTCTTCCCAACCCTCAGTCTGCATCACTGCTGTGCCACTGTGTCCGAGGCTCAGAGGCCTGCAATATGGAGTTAATGCACAATTACATATAGGCTGATATATCTGCCAACCACCTTTAAACAAGCATCACATGTCCAGGAGGTAATTTGTCTTCCCGAACCATTACTCCATTCTACGTCTTGATAGCTAAAGATTGCTCCTAGCCATGTTTAAGCATTGAATAGCATATTATTTCACATAAATCAAGCTGAGATGTAGAGATTCATAAATTTTGCATTTCTCACAGACAGTATTTTAAACACTTTCCGCAGCATGGTAGAAATTTCCAAGTGAAGCAATCTAACTCCCTCTCCATAGAGATGAGACTGCCGTGAATATATACTCAGCTCAACGTGTAACATATTCTAAATTCAATTTTACAAATAACATAAATAGTTGTATCCCCACATTTATTCTCACAGCGGCTAATATTGATACAGCGGTCGCTAACGCTAGTGTAGCTACTTTCTGCTCTTATCTTATCTTGTTAGCCTTGCTGAGAAGATGAGAATATATCTGTTCTTAGCTGGCGACGGTTTATCTGGAGAACTGTCCTCTTGGTGCTGTTGAGAGTTGCTTCATTATCGGTACTAAAAGTCATCTGACAACCACACAAAAATATGCCAGCCTATCAATAAATTCTGACCCCGAAAAAGAGAAGATTTAATGAACGATAGCCTCCAATGGGAAGGAAAGGGAAATATTCTTTTGTTATAGCAGAGCTTTGAAACACCAATATATTTTTATCATTTAGATATTCATTTGACATTTGACTAACTTTCAACTAAACTTATCGGTTGATTTATTTCAGAGTTCGGGTTTGTTGAAGAAAGAAGACCAAAACGGGGGGAAAAAAAGCACACAATTAGACAGATGTTTATATATTGCATATGGAAACATATGAAGAAAACTGCTTTTTGCCTG
Source organism: Hiodon alosoides (assembly GCA_025775065.1). Taxonomy (NCBI): domain Eukaryota; kingdom Metazoa; phylum Chordata; class Actinopteri; order Hiodontiformes; family Hiodontidae; genus Hiodon; species Hiodon alosoides. The sequence goes on along the minus strand of JAOYSI010000016.1, from coordinate 2,356,223 downwards.
CTGTTTAATTTGTCAAACCATATACTCTAAAATAGCTGCAAAAAGCATTTATACTGACGCTCCCTGAAATACGCTTGACATTTCTGATACATAATCATCGCCCCATACAGACCTAGTGGGATTTCATTTTGCAACAAAGACGGTATGATCCAGTGAAAGTTAAGGCTTACTGAACTGATGCCAGGTCAGTAAGTTGATCATGGAGATCTGCAGAAAGTATGCTGAGCCCAAAAGAAAAGAAAAAAAAGCTTTGAAGTGTTAGTTTTTTTTTTTTGCTCGTGGAAGTTAATGCTGTTGGGATCATGTTTCTGCCAGAGTATGGGAATATGAAATATCGACAGAAGTTTAAACATGGCACACCTGTGCCATCATGTTGCTGTTGTTTTATGTTTAGTGTCAACAAAGCACAAAAAATATTAATATAATTTTGTATTATATAATAATATAAGTATTATTTTTGACCAGAATGTAAGATGTCTTAAGACATGCATCCCAACAATCCAATTCATGGTCCATCCTGTCTCTGAGTCGGGCGAACGTGCGAGTTTTTGCACCATTAGATCTCAGCTTACAGTAATGCCATTTGCGGTTGTGCGAGTTCTGTTCCCAGTGTATGAGAAAGGCTCTGATCCCGATCCTCTTTCTCCTGACCCCAGAGGCAAACGCCTTTGTCTTGACATGTGACGGCTGTGTCTCCACTGCACTCCAACCATCTCCACCTGGGTTCCGGGTGGCAGCCTCCTCTCCATCTAAACCTCTCTTGGTTGTTGTGTGATCAAGCATATTAGCAACAGATAAGTTTAAACAGAGGCTGAGAGAGGCTGTGTTTTTAAATCTGTGGATGTCGTTAATGTTTGAAAAATCTTACATTGTCTCCATTGAAGACATATATTTTTACAATAATAAAAATGTTTTAATAATGTTGAGATATCTTAGACATCCCCGTATATTATGTGTGTGGCTGTAACTAGCCTCTCATGTTGGAGTTCCATAGTTGCAGAGTTAAGGGAATTACCACAGGTCTTTGCTCTCAGAGGCTATCATTTCTAATCAATGAAAAGTACTGCTCCAAAATTTCCAAACTGGGCCAATCCGTTGGTTGCATATTGGTTTGCAGCAAATATCCTGAGAGGAAATACTCATCAGTTCTACACACACACAAACACCTACGTGCCTCCAAAATAAACATTTATTAATTAACATAAAAATCTTTTACAAACATGGAAACGTAGATTCCAGGGACAAAACTTCAAGGAGTTTTGCGTTTTCATTATCTCCGACTTCCTTTATGCCCCTTGGTGAGACATTTTCTTGGAATGCATGATCTTATTTAACTTTGATTTCCGCTCTCTCAGACTGCATAATAGATGTTTCCAATTTCCAGACCATTCCTCTATTCTTCAATTGCAATGGCAGACAACATGTGCTGAGATCTTCACCCAGGTGAGTGTGAAAGAACTGAATGAAAGGTATTTTATTTTTTTCAAATATTTTCTAAATATATTCAAACTGCTGTTTTATCTTTCAAAATGATATACAACTGAGAAACAAATAAAAATAAGATGCAATTTGAGATCTGAGTTTAACGTCATTGTAAAACAACGTGATGTCTTTTTTTTTTACGGGGAATTTGTGCTGAATATTTTTATTTATTTCAATCTATTTAATTTAGTTCATTTTTAGTTTACTGTTTTGAATTTGTAGACTATAAACTTAATTAGAACGCTTTAGCTTTCTCTGTCACCGAGAGTAATCAGAGACCACTCCCAGATACCCTTGGATTTTAGGTGGACGAGTCCTGTAAATGGTTGTTTGTTTTTCAAATGGTTGTTTGAAAAATGGTAAATAGCTATAGTCCTGATGAGCCGAATTCCTTGAGCTTCAGTATTTAGAATAGTAACAAACATGAAGAATTTGCTTGTTTTGCCACGGAGAGCTTTGACTGGCTTTGACAGGCCATTCATATTACCAATATTTGCTGAATTTGTTCTTGATTAACCCCTAGACTGTGGAGAATGTGTCCAGCATGTATTGTCCTTTGTCTATTGAGTAAAAAAACTGAGGGTCTGAGAAACCCTATCACCTGAAAATGAAGGGCAAATGTTTGCATGTACTGGATGTAAATTCACAGTAGCTGCACTGGATAATTAGAAAAATGAATTACCATTCATCTATTTTTAATTTGTAAAAGTCATAGAATGTATTGATATAAAACCCAGTTAGTTATTAAAAGAGAATTAAAGAATTAAGAGAATTACAGAAAAATGCTTCAGTAAACTTGTCATTGTGGGTCTGCATTGTTCACGGAAGTTTCTCATACGCGGCATGAATTTCCTTGTGAAGTGGTGTCTCAAACAGACTGGAAAACTTGCTGTAGATACGACCAACACACCAAAATCTGTGAATTTTTCAGTACAATTTTAATTAGCTAATATTGGAGTGAGTCACCTTCGTCACGATCTGACTCAGGTGACACTTTTTGGAATGTAAAGAGATGGATGTTATTCTACACAGCATGCCCCTTTACGACTCCTCTGTAATTGAAACTGGACTTTATTGTGGGATGGACGGTAAGCGCGCGTGTGTGTGTGTGTGTCTGAGAGTGAGTGGGGGGAAGGGGGGGGGCTGGTGCTTTTATAAAAACGGCTCCAAAACAGGAAAACCAAATAGTGGGAATGGACCTTAAATGTAATTAATTTTGGAACTATTAATGCAAGAGGAAGAATAGTAATCAGTTGCAGATTCCTTCCTGTTTGGTTAGCGTGACCGTAACCAATTACAACTGAACTCTCTGCTGTGGTTTCACTTCCTGTGCTACTCTAATAAGTGGAGAGCCCAAGCCTGCAGAGAGAGAGGGGGGGAAAGGACGGCCAAGGGAGAACACCATCTCAGCCAATAATGTAGAAATAATAATATTAAAAAAAACAAATATTCAGTACATTTGTTTATAGACTAAATGCATGTTGTGCACTAAGAGCTCTGTACCATAGTCAATGTAATGTTAACAGAACATATTACAGACTAATAGGGGACAAAATCACTATGTAATACACAACATACAACGTTAGGAATAATCTGTTAAGAATCAGAACTGGAATTCTGAGCGATTCTGTCACAAATAGTCACATAAATAAGACTCATAGGCTTTTTATGGAGGGAAAAATCCAGGTGCACAAATAGCCTTGCTACTCCCACACACACAAAAACCCCTACATTTTCTCTTTTTCACTGTGTATTAATATAACAAGCAATATTTATTCATCGGCTCATTTTCGCTCCCCTTTTTCATCTGTTTTTTTTTGTTTTCTTCAGACACATTCTATTTTCTTCCTTTCAAGGGAAGAGGCAGTGAATTATTGATTTGGTGTTTATCACCAGTTCCCACTCTGCTTTTGGGCATTCGGAATGAGAATTTCAGATTAGGGCCCCTTCTCTAAATAATACATTCACCGCATTTTTAAATATGTACTACCAAAAGTTACAAGACGCATACTGGTGGTTGTAAATTTGGCTGTCCCTAAAAACGATTGCCACTTAAACCAGATAATGAACTGGTTTGCGATGAATATATATCATAAACGCATTTTCTCACTGCTTCCCTTGAAAACTGTTTTGTAAGGACGTTTGTTGTTAATTCCGAAATGGTATCCATTTTACCGTTACAAATCAATAACATTGTCCTGCACAAGAACCTGTAACTGTAAAGAGCTATCCCAAAGTTACACTGCACTGATGAACCCCAAACAGGGTGAAACATGACATGAACTCTTGAAACTGAATACCGCGATTGCAGAAGCTAAACAGTTGACATTCACATGGTCTGGTTGGTTCTTATT
>JAOYSI010000016.1:2326596-2349063 GCA_025775065.1 Hiodon alosoides | reverse complement strand
ATTAGACGTGATGTCCATCTGATCTGAATTAGGTCTAAAGCCAAGCCCTTTGAACAATGTTTGTTTTCTTCCTTTTGCTATCTTATTTCAGGAGTGCTAATCAAAGCCCTGGGCTATCTGATGGGTAAACATCTGAGGAAGCTTCTTGGCTGGAATTCAACCCACGGCTTTGCAGCTACTGGACAATTAACCGCTCGTAAGCTCCATATTCTATTTATGAAAACACATTATTCTTTCTGAATTAATTCCTTTTCTCGCTCCCAAAATGAGAGAGAGAGAGAGAGAGAGATCCCCTTTACCAAAAATAAAATGGTTCAGCACTGGCCGCTTTTATACATGTCATTGTTTAAATGTGATATAAAGTCAAAGAACACCCTCAAAATAACCCACATACAATGATGGATGAGTAAACCCTAATGCTTCTGGTGCATAAGAAGCGCACCTCTCCCACCATTTTTGGTACACATTCATTGTGGAAGTGATCAATTAAGATGACGATGTCTCTCTTAACCATTCCCCCCTAAGCCCTGATAGTAGAAAAATAAAGTCACTGTTACAGAACGAAAGGCGCCACCCGCTGTCGGGGTGAACGGTTTCCCTTTTGAGCCTCCTGCAGACTCCGGTGTCCTTGTCCTCCGCTAGCGGGGATGCTTCTCTGTGGCTGGTCAGCCTCTGGCCTTGCAGGCCGCCTCTCCCCCGTTCAGGTGAAAGGACGTGAATGCTGGATCGGCCCCGCCTACACATTCTCAGACGGCAGCCTCCCTTTATTCCTGGGCAAGAGATGTTTCCTGATGTCCGAGAAGGACGGGAGTTTCATTTTGTCCCTGTTTTTGGCGTAAACGTTCAGGAAAATCCCAAACACCACCAAAAGACCGCCCCAGACATACCTGTGAGGAGAAATGAGTGGGGGAAAAACAAGAAGAAAAAGAACTCAGAGACAGACAACCCATGTCAAGGGAAAAATAACATCGCTTTAATAAAGAACAATGAAGAAATACTTACTGAAATGTAAATGGCTTCGAGAAGAACATAAACGAAAGCACAATTGTCATAGCTTTTCTCCCAGTTGTCACTGAAATGAACAGGAATAAAACACCTAGCTAAAAACAAAACGTAACATATATAGCACAGACTTGCCACCCACACCTAGTTCTAATGAAAACAGAAGAGGAAACTAAAAGAAAACATGGAAGAAATGTAAAAAAATATTTGAGCGTAGAAAAACAAGCAGTCTTTGATATTTTGATGAACGATATGGGAGAGCGCAATGAAGGAGTCACTAATAGCTGTGTGGCTTTCAGAGAGCGGGGTCGGAACAATGTAAATGGTAGCCTCACCTGTAACGGCAACAAGGGCCCCAAAGAGCTTGATCAACGCCAAAACAAAGGAGATGCCGAAGTATCCCGTGAGAGAGAAGAGGAATGCATAACCATATGTCTTCACTGGATGCTGAAGAACAAAAATGCAGTTTGGTTTCAAAATTCAGGCCTTTCAGACAAACAATGTCAAAAACACAGCAACTTTCACTCCAAAAAAACAAGCATTATAACCGTTTCTTTTAAGGTGGTATTTTGAATCAATTTAGGACATTATATCAGAGTAACTTTTTTATAGTCACATTTATTCAAATAAGTAATAGTACAAACACTAAAATTTGTCTTGAAATACATTTACATTATGCTGCAATTCTCAAAAATAGACCCGAGACATCCACAAAGACTAGGCAGAAAAAAAATCTCACCAACCTGAGAGCAAAAGGCCACAGCTGGTCCCAGTCCGCCCAAAAACAACAAGCCTGTCAATATGTACACAAATCCAATAGAATACGAATATAAAACCTGGAACAAAGAGCCGACAGACCGGTTCAGGCAACAAGCGGGTGGGCGGGGGTTTCCGAGACATGCTGCTATAACGTGGCCGAGAAGCTGGCCTAACAGGACAGCTTTACCATTTCTGAGTTGGAGCCGTTGTGCAATTTCATGGCCTTCTCCTGTACATTCCCGATGGCTGCGTCGGCACACAAGGCCAGCGAGATGAGAAGGACTCCTGAGGCGCACAGGACATAATGGTAGTAAACCTACTGCCAGTGTGCGGAGGGCTTCCTTCACAGACCATCTCGACTACTGCTACGGCACCCACACTGAAGGCCAGAGATTCCTCCTTTTTCAACTCTCAAAAAGTAAAGCAATGGGATCCTAACTAATCTGTCATTGACTTAAACAGTATCATGTAAAACTTACCTGCAACAATTTCTCAGCTTGAGGCACGATTTAATAAACCAATGGGGAACGGTCCATAATTGTGTAGCACGACAATGCAACAAGATTGAAATAAAACAAACCGGATACGAGACTAGTATCTTCAATTAATCCAAATTATATTTATTACTGCCTCCCACACTACAGGAGAAAGGGTTTTCCCTTTTCCCACGTATCTCAATGCAGTTAACAAAAGCAATATAAAAATATAGAAAAACACAACACCAAGTAAAAATTTGTTCTGTTTCAAAACTATTCTGACAGCAAACACACTCATCACAGATCATGTCTAAAATTAAAAAAACAAATTAAATACTGTACCTGTTACATTAAAATTGGGAGCAATTTTACTATCTGCCAAAGTGAACCATATAAGGCCCAGGCTCATGCAGAGAGCAGCAGACACATCGATCACATTGTATCGCTTCCCTGCAAAAGAAAGAGATGTAATTAGAAAGGCTTAAAAGAAATGTAATCGCAATTACCAATATCTGAAAACATTATAAAGCATGCAAACGGATATACAGATATATTCTATCTGTATTTATAATTTATTTTAGTACATCCTGTAACATTTTAGTTTTAGTACACATATTTTACACTGATTATGAGTATGGCACGAGGTTCAACGCCCATAATCTCAGCAGGAAAATTTGGCCAATTCAGCTTCTTTTTTAAACATAGCCCTTTTTATAGAAAGCTGAAACATTAAGTAGAAGTAAGAGAAATCACAGTTAGCTTTTCATACTACAAATAAAATTGAATGTTCCCAAATATAAAAATTTTGCAGTTTTTGACCAAAACATTGGTTGAGTATATCGGCAATGGGTGAAATACGCCTCCCAAAAATCGATATTGTCATTTGACCCAAAAATCTGTCTACAGTCAGAATCTACAAGTCACGAAAGGGGGAAAAGGAAATGAGAACTTGATATTTGGACGCAATAAGATTGAATACTGCTTTTCAAAATTCAATACGCAAGTTTAAAGTTTGCGAGAAGTTGATGGATTGGAATAGGTCATGATTTCATGAGCCATTTCCACTGTTTCTGGGGCAGATGGGTAATAAGCTCCGGGCCCTTAGAGTCGTTCCTGTGCGTTCCCGTGGGCAAGTCGCCATCCTGCCTCAGATCAGCAAAGTTGAGAGAGGCCTTGATGACACTGGCTGGAGGTTCGCTTGCCGTTGCCCCTTTGAACAGCTACAGTGGATTCCTTCATCAAGTAGACAATTGGAGCCAGAAAAATAGGGTTTTCAACTCAAAAACAGGAAAGTAAAAATGTGGCATATCTGGATACACGCAAATGCAAAAAATAAAACAAAACAAAGTCTTCCAAAGCAGCCCGATGCCCCAAGGATGACAAGGTGGATGCAGAAAGGTTGAACATGTACACTTTGAAGCCATTCCTTTTTTATGGCTTCAGACCTGGTTTGCATCTTGAGTAAACAAAGTGGGCTACCGCTCATCCCCCAGGGGACAATGGTCCACATTGCAGAAGTTCTGATCGGGAGGACGGGTCACCTTACGCACGTGATCCAAAATTAAACGTAGAGAAACAAATAATTGAATAAAGCCCTGTGCATGGATACATACAACAAAATGTAGAGAACTGATGTTTCAAGCATTGATCAGCGCTAATGGCACTTATTGAAGAAAAAAAAAAGAAACAAATCATTCCCTACCTTGAATAAATATTCCCCCTATCATCACAGGGATGAGCTTGCAACATTTAAAGATGACTTGTGTGGGATAGTTCAAATATCCCAGAGAGGTGTTTGATAGGCCCATTGTCCCCACTGTCAAAACAGCTATAATCATGTATGTTTTTCCTGGAATTCTGGAGAAAAATTAAATATGAAAACAAAATTAAACTTAAACAATGACTATTCAAAATGACCGAGACCATGAAACTCAATCAGAAACACTGCTTTCTGTTCTTTGAAGGCAATGGAAATAGGGATAAAAAAAATAAAAAAAAAGGGATAGAAGTTGAAGCCCGGTTACTAGAATTGTGACTAGAGGCCATGAGGTTTATAACATTCAATGGACACAAATGGCATACTCACAGTTATTTAACTTATTTAAGTTACTTAACTCCCACGTTTAATTAATTCATGAAGGAATACACAGGTGAGGTTAATCGGCAGGAAAATTCTTTATGTGATGACAATTTCGCAACTAAAATGGGATACTGTTCTTACCTCCTCCTTTTATCTTGCGTGAGCTGTAGCTCTATCAATCCAAACGCGGAATAGAACCCAAACTGCACTAGCGTGAGGTACCACCCAAAAGGCTTAAACCCTTCCATGGAGAATATGAGCTCCTGCACAATGCAAAAATTTTAACAGCATGCGTTTAAGTACACACTGCATTCATTAACGTTTAGTACAGGCATAAAAATGTTTAATCAAAACCACAAACTGTTTGACTTCTCAACTTTACAAATGTGTCTACATTAATTGAAATGTGTTCTGCCAACATATAGGCGCACATTTCCCGCAATTCTCAATGTATTCTCTCAACTGGATTTAAGTGAATCTATACTGCTTTTGCAGAATTAGGGACATACTTCTCCTTAACTGACGACTCCAGTAATGGTTTTAAAATCTGTTATTTATAGTGTTGCAGTTTTCCAGTGATTATTAATAAATAACAATATTACTGTCCTTCTACATTATCTAGGAGTAACATAGATGTTGCCTGGCATTAGTCAGGTCTTAGTTACCTTAACAAGCTCGACGTGCATTGGTCTAAGCCAATTAATAGCTTTCTTAACTCTATATTAGTGCCACGTGTGCCAAGCTTACCTGCAAATATCCATAGATCAGGTAAAAGACAAACACGCCAGTGACACAGATGAAGAACTGAGCAGGTGTGTTGAAGCTATTCAGGTTGATACCCAGCACACGCAGCTCCTCCACAGATTTTATGTGGGGGGACATGACCTCGGTCGCTGAGGGGATAGATATGGAAATGTTCTTCCTGGAGTTGTTGTAATTAATGAGCCCAAACTTGGAACTCATGGTGTCAGGGAGCTATGAACAAGAGACAGACACTCACTACATGTACATGTTCATAAAAAGGATGACACACACACACACACACACACACGACAAAGAAATCTATTTGTGATCTTATATGAGAGGTGCTCCTTTCCCTATAAGTCATGAATACCAAAAGCCTTATCATATCGTAAGATATTTAAAATATAATCTTGACAGTGATAACTTTATCAAGTTATCTTAGATGTAATTGTTGAAGCGGTTGTAGTGTGCGTTCACATTTAAAAAATCAGACAATAGCTTTTTCTATTGTAAAATCACTGACACATCGTGCAGCAGTGTAACAGTACTTTCTTCCAAGGGCTTACCTCAAACAGGCTATGGAATCATAAAAGGTAGCAAGCTAGCTACCTAGCTAAATTTTAAACGTAACTCTCATTCAGGATATCCATTAAAGTCTTTCGGATTTGAAAGACAGTAACCACTGTAAAAAAAAAAAAAAGTTCTAAAAAACGCTTTGTTTATTAGCTAATCAAGTATCTATCTAGATAATCAAAACATGTAGTAAATGCATTTTAGTGTAAACCACATCCTTGACAAGTGCAAGCCAGCAAAATAAACAAGCTACACTTCCGTAGATGGAAGTAACAGATAGCTACCCTAACTAGCCAGCACTAGTAAGCTTAGTAATCGTTGAACAGTCAAATAGCTATTCATATTTCAGTATTATCCACTATTTAAATATAATAAAAACGAAATGCTAGACGGATATGTTTCATATCACTGACATTACTTATAGCAGTTTTTCATTACAGCTTCACAAGCAACATTTCTTCCTGAAACTGCAGCATCCCGGTGACAGCCAACAACTTCCTCTAACATACGAACTATGACCCGTCAAAAACGAGCTTTGCAATTGGCCGAATGAAATCGCAAATGGACTCCCGCAATACCTCTCTTCTATCAGCTGTTTTAACAGGTTAAAATAGGAAAATAAGACGATAATAATAATTTTTGTTCAGTTCAAGTCTCACTAAAAAGTTAGCAGTTATCTCAGATGTCAGCAAAAAAATTAAAGAAAATAAATAAATAAATAAAATCCTTTACCTTAGATTGCTCAACCCAGGCAGACCAGATATGCTGTTTTATCCTTACATAAAGCAAATACATGCATAACACTTATATAGTGTTGCGAAGGTTCAGATGAGACTAATTTTTTAAGCACATACTAGGTTCTTGTGTTAAGCACCTTCTGTCTCAGCCTTCTCAGTACTCAGAGTAAACCAGACGGTCGATATACAGACACGAGCCACCTGCTAGCTAGCCAGTCCCAAGCTCATAGCTAACACCACTTGTTCCCTGACTCACAGCACTGATCATGTCTGTCTTCCGTTACTGGCAGCTTAAACCCACACAATGGTGCGTGGGTAGGGTCGCCCCTTCCTTCCTAACTGAAGGAAGTTATGAACTGGCACCCCATAATGCTGTGCGCCAGTTCCAGCCCTGTTTGCCACACAACCACAACTTTAGGACCTAACTGCATGAAAACACAGTAATTACTCTCTGTGCTACTATTAGTCTGGCTGTAATGGTGTACCCCCTCGCCCACCTGACCACCCCTGTGACCACCCCTAAATTACCCATGTCAATGGAGCACTGAACAGAGGCAAGTACACCATCTCTTGATGGTGGCCGGGGCGTTACACAAACCAAATGGAAGAGCAAATGCCTGCACCCAATGGAGAAAGCAGTCGTTGGTCTGGCAGTATTCGCAAGCTCCATTTACCAATAGCCACTGCACAGACATAGTGAACTAAACCAGCGGCAGCGGCTGATGCTGTCCAGAGCTTAGTTCATCGGTAGATGACAGTGACAAGGTGTCCTTCTTAGCAACAGTGTTTAAGCGACACAGAAATGCAATGACCTCAGCCTTTTTGTGTATTTTCTCCTCGGCAACACTGATTTATTGGATTGGAAGTCGCCATGGTGGTTCATGAACAGATGGTTCATGCATCATCCTCTTGTGGACTCGGTTAATAAAAATCTAATATATTATGATTACTAATTTACGTTGCTATGGTATATTTAACTGTTTTTTATAACATCCCATTGTCTTACTAGGTCCGAAATTTTTAATGCCCTGCTAAGAACTCTGGGATCCATTAGGACACAAGATGACAGGAGTGTCCATTTCCAAGGCAGCCATAGGCACGTCTCGACCAGGGTTTCAAAATGCAAACCCTACTAGATTATTTCCCGAATTGTACGATCTAAACTATTTACAATGGCAAAAGTACTAAGTATCAAGTATAAAAGTATCAAGTTTGAGCCTAAAAACCTTACTAACTGAGGACAGAAGCCATTTATTGGACTACTGAATGAGACTTTAAAGCCAATATAAAAACAACATCCACACTAGTTGTGATGTGTTTTATTAGCATGGATGTTTTGGTTGACAAACTATGTATTAGCTTGAAAATCACCTACCACGAATCACAAGCTGTCATTATATTTGAATATTATTAGTTGATGCACCAAACTAAACAACAAATATAACCATTTATATAACCATAACTTTCTTCTTGATTAATACTAACCAATTGTACAAAATTGTTTTGTTTGTAACACAAACAATATATTTATTTAGGAGTATATTCGTTTGCCTCTTGATATTAGTTATAAATTTGAAACCAGAAACATTTTTGGGGAGTAAATTGAATGGATGTCTAAAGGATGAAAGTTCATAGAAGCTTACATCATACGCAAGCTCTGTGACAATCTGATAATGACCACTCTCACACTCAACCGCTAGACTATTTAAATGACAAAAGTCTGGATGTCAAATGAATTGTAATTATGTTTTAAAACCCATAGAGGAAAATTAACCCGAAAGCTGGGATCTCTGCTTGAAAACACCACAAATTTGCAGTTAACTTGGAGTTATTCTGTACTGTGACCAACCACATATATAGGTCACCATTCTAAAAATATTGCTGAGGTTTGACCATATCATAAGCAACCAGATGCTGAGACACTAATACACGCATTTATTCCAAGCAGTCTTGATTATTGTAATGCCTTTTTTACTGGGGTGCCCCAAGCTACTCTTAAAAGACTCCAGCTTGTGCAAAACGCAGCAGAAAGATTATTATTGAACACCAAAAAAAGGTCCTTCCCAACCCCTGGTCTCACCTCTCTGCCGGTGAGTTTTCATTAGAAGTAACCAAGTATCAGCCCACACGAGACCTCAGATCTGTTCTACATCCCCAAAGTGAATCAAAAAGAAGTGGGGAAGCTGCTCTCAGCTTCTTTGTCTCTAAAACGAAAACTCTTTGCCACATTATTTCAGAGAATCAGGCGCAATTGATATTTTATTAAAAGAGCAATTAAACCAAATTTTAGTTGATTTTATTTTATTTTTATTTTTTTGTTTTATCTTCAGTTTTTACCATTGATTTTTATCTATTTTAACCACTGTTATTCTGTTTTTAGCTTTATATTTATTTTGTTATCTACACTTATATAATTTGACTAAAACTGTAAATAATAATGCATGAACTGTATTAAATGTGCTGTATAAATACAATAATATTACGATGATTATTATTATGAATGAATGCATTTCTGGCAAGGAAGTCTGTTATATCGAATTGTCATAGAGCTAGCATCTGAATTGAGGATGTGATAGTTCATACTTTTGCTCTTCGACTTCTATTCTTTATCAATACATTCAACTAACTTCCCAGCACAGCAACATCAGGCCAATGCCGGGCCAACACAGCACTATTAATTGGTCCAACACTAGGAGAGGTAGCCGGCCCAGCAGTGATTTACTCATCAGGCCAATCTTGGCTGAACAACGTTAGTCCATCGTCATTACACCGAACAGATATCGAATACAGTAAGGAAACAGGAGGAGAAACAGGAAGTAAACAGCGTCCCTTCACGACTGGCAAAACAATGACTGGCATTGCATAATTATCAGTTGTGTTAATATTTCTTTTCACATTACCCAGGCATCCATTATTAAGTATGTTTAGATTCAACCTCCTCTTCTATTCATGATGCTATGTTATAATCTAGCAAACATACTGCAGATGCACTTCCATCAGGTTCAGACAAGTGTTTACAAGCTGGCTGGTAATACAGAAATTGTTGACAATCATGTCTGGTTAACAGTTAGGCTCTCTGGCTCCAAATTCAGTCTAATCACAGAGTGAACTGGCTGCAGTACAGTATTAGTGTGAATGTATAGTGTTCAAAATAATTCATAAACACACACTGAAACAATTTCATTATAAATATATTGTAGCATTTACTTTGCTGGGGTTGTGAAGCAGGACTCACGAAGGCCGTATGGAATTCTCTGTCTCGAGGCTTTATTAAACTAAAACAATAAACCCTTATTTACTACTATCGCAATTTCTCTCCTTTCTTTCTTTTCAGCTCATTTTCATACCCAGTCTCTCCCCCACCCATGACCCCCTTAAATAGCCTCTCTTCATCTTCCGCTGTTGTATAGCTCGACTAATCAAACCATGCTCTGCAGTCCCCCCTTTCTTGCCTCTAACTAATGGTGTGACCCGTTCCTCTAATAATACATGTGACAGACAAGACAAACAGGACAGATGACAAGTCCTACAATTCATCAGTTCTCCAAGTCGTTACAACAAACTAGAATGTTTTTTTTTCTTCTTCTTCAGGATAAGTTAATTTAGGCTTAAGTTATTTTATTGATGACACAACTGTCTCTGGTTGCTGGTCAGGATTTTCATACAGATATAAGCAGTTGTAAACATTTTTTTAGATTTAGCTTTAACCCTGCAATTCCGACATCAACATTGTGGATAGGGCTTTGGAACCTCTGTAGATTAGTGATGGCTATATTTGAAAAAACAAATTTGTTTCCCCAACACTGCAATGCTGGTGCTTTATCTAGAAAAAAAAAAAAGTTTTACAGTAAATGTCAGCATCCTTTGACAAAATACTGCACTTATATAATATGTCTAAAGGGAACATAAATGACTGGGGAGTGCAAATTGGTGGGCTGGCTATCTAAGACCCCCCCAATCTGAGTAAGGGGAGATACCACACTCACCAAATTTTACCTGCATCCTCATCTCCACTTACAAATGTTATAAACTAAGTTTCAGCATCCTATGACAAAATGCTCCCCATTTGCCTCAGGGGAATGTGAACTGCAGGGCTGCTCTCTAAGCTCCTACCTCCAATGGCTCAAAATCAGCCCCCAAATTCAGACAAACCACAGGTTAATGATCTGACGGCATTCTACCCAATAGGAAGCCACCAGAAAAATGATTTGGGGGCCACTCTATAGTTTTAAATTGGGGATAAATTGATGAAAAGGAAGTGAAGAAAGGCATTAGCTTTGCGTTTGATTCAGATGCATCGCAGAGCCATCTCCAAGTTAGGGTGTGATTCCCCCTGCCCCCTCCAAGGCCCAGCGCCTCCTTTTTCTAGTCTCCCAGCAGATGACATCTTCTCCTCCATTCATACGAAAGGTTAATTTGGTCCAAGATCACATTACTTCCTCCCTGCTCTTTGACAATATAAAAATTCGGGGTGGACAGCTCAATCCCTCTTCCATCTCAGATTTGATTGTAATGGTATTGCCTTTTGTCCCTGGGAGGCCTCCAGCTGCATTCCCTGCACTTTACGACACCTAAATAGCCAGGCAACCATTTTTCCATCTATTCAAAAAATACTGTTACTAACTCATTTTGAATGAAACTTTTCAGATTGGTTTTCTTCAAGCACATACTGAAAGCTGAGGGTTAATTAACGTCTGTGAATTTACAGCATTTTTTTTTTTTTTCTTTTTTTTTACCGGACACTCAAAAAAACCCCAAAGAGACACAGATGCCGTTTTACAACCTTGTTAAAATGTTCAATAATGTCCATTAGTCTGCATATATGAACCTCCACCTTTTCCATCTAACTTTACAGGAGCACACATTTATCAGCAGTGATAGATTTGTGCAATACATCGCTGCCGTTTCACGAGTTCACTGTTGAATAATAAAATAATAATTTATTGATTATCAGGAAGGTTGGTAGAATTGTAATTGCTTTACACAAGACCCTAAACCTGCAGTAAATAAAGCATAGCATGTGTAATGGAAATGACTGGTATGGTTCACGCCATTCATCTCTTGATTCAATGTTGGAAACCTAATTATCTGTAAGAAATTTAGGTTGAGCAAATAAATAATAACTATACCCTGGTTTCCCATTTCTTCATATGAACAGAAACAGTCAGCTTTGTGTTGAGCAATATAAACTGAAAACCAAAAAATTATTGATATTGGTGTTTTTTTAATAATGTTACTGTGTGTTGTTAGCTTAATTTCAAACACACCATGCCAAAATGACCATACATACACAGTGCCTACCGATCTCCAAGTCACTGAGATTCCTGCTGACTCAAGTCCCAGTGATGGATGGACTCTGACAGTATTTATTGTGGCTCGCACTTTCAGTCTGATTCTGCTGCAAAATGGACACTTTTAGGGTAACCTCCTCACAAACTTAATATAAATCCTCTGAAACAATCTGCATAGCCTGCTTAACTAATCCATTTGACTTGGATTTTAAAAACCTGTCCATACATTGTTAGATGCTATTGACTGAAAATATGGGATAAATAAAAAAATTAACAAAAACTTCTATACATAAAATAATCCTACATTTATTTATTTTTTTCCAACTTTGGGGGAGGGCCCTCCGATAACAAACACTTTAATGTCGCCCTGTCCAGTATTAAACTGCATGTTCCCTAATAAGCCATTTGTGTTCAATATTATCCAGGGCTAAAGTGCCGTCTTAGTTTTCTCTCTTTACTGTCTATCAGAAGCCTTCTGCATGGCAAGGAAAACAGATGGTATTCCAGTTATATTACTTCTTAAAGCTTTCATATCCTCTCATAGTATCGACTTTGATCTGCCTGAATCACTTGTCTCCGAGTTTGTTTTTGTATTTTGTGGATGTGCACTTGTTCAAAAGGGTTTGTTTTCCTGCTTCCTTTGTGAAGTAAGTCTTGAAAAAAATAAAGCCAAATGTACATATTTTTCTTCATATATAGTTGAAGTCAGACGTTTAAATACACCTTAGTCAAATACATTTAAACTCAGTTTTTCACAATTCCAGACATTTAATCATAGAAAATATTCCCTGTCAGGTAAGATCACTACTTTATTTTAAGAATGTGAAATGTCAGAATAATAGTAGAGAGAATGATTCATTTCAGCTGTTATTTCTTTCATCACATTCCCAGTGGGTCAGAAGTTTATATACACATTGTTAGTATTTTGAAGCATTGCCTTTCAATTGTTTTACTTTTTGGGTAGCTTCCACAAGCATCTCACAATAAGTTGCTGGAATTTTGGCCCATTCCTCCAGACAGAATTGGTGTAACTGAGTCAGGTTTGTAGGCCTCCTTGAACATGCCTTTTCAGTTCTGCCCACTAATTTTCTATCGGGTTGAGGTCAGCGCTTTGTGATGGCCACTCCAATACCTTGACTTTGTTGTCCTTAAGCCATTTTGCCACAACTTTGGAGGTATACTTGGGGTCATTGTCCATTTGGAAGACCCATTTGCGACCAAGCTTTAACTTCCTGGCTGATGCCTTGAGATGTTGCTTCAATATATCCACATAATTTTCCTTCCTCATGATGCCATCTATTTTGTGAAGTGCACCAGTCCCTCTGGCAGCAGAGCACCCCCACAACATGATGCTGCCTCCCTCATGCTTCACACTTGGGATGGTGTTCTTCAGCCTGCAAGCCTCACCCTTTTTCCTCCAAACATAACGATGGTCATTATGGCCAAACAGTTCAATTTTTGTTTGGGACATTTCTTCAAAAAGTAAGATCTTTGTCCCCATGTGCACTTGCAAACTATAGTCTGGCTTTTTTATGATGGTTTTGGAGCATTGGCTTCTTCCTTGCTGAGCAGCCTTTCAGGTTTTGCTGATAAGGGACTCGTTTTACTGTGGATACAGATACTTGTCCTACCTGTTTCCTGCAGAATCTTCACAAGGTCCTTTGCTGTTGTTCTGGGATTGATTTACACATTTTCGCACCAAACTACGTGCATCTCTAGGAGACAGAATGTCTCCTTCCTGAGCGGTGTGATGGCTGCGTGGTCCCATGGTGTTTATACTTATTGTTTGTACAGATGAACATGATACCTTCAGGCGTTTGGAAATTGCTCCCAAGGATGGACCAGACTTGTGGAGGTCCGCAATTTTTTTTTCCCTGAGGTCTTGGTTGATTTTTTGGGATTTTCCCATGATGTCAAGCAAAGAGGCACTGATTTTGAATGTAGGCCTTAAAATAAAATCCACAGGTAGACCTCCAATTGACTCCAATTAGCCAATTAGCCTATCAGAAGCAAATTGGCTGATTGCCTTAAGGCTTGACATCATTTTCTGGAATTTTCCAAGCTGCTTTAAAAGGCAAGGTTAACTTAGTGTATGTAAACTTCTGACCCACTGAAATTGTGATATAGTCAATTAAAAGTGAAACAATCTGTCTGTAAACAATTGTTGGAAAAATTAGTCGTGTCATGCACAAAGTAGATGTCCTAAACGACCTGCCAAAACTATAGTTTGCTAATATGAAATCTGAGGAGTGGTTAAAAAATGAGTTTTAATGACTTCAACCTAAGTGTATGTAAACTTCTGACTTCAACTGTATTAAGAATAAAAATAAAAATAATATAAATATAAAAATAAAATAAAGATAGATATAGGACCATAAAGTTTCTAAAGTTTACTTAAGAAACATAAAATAGCTTGGACTGTTATATTTGCCATTAAGTTGACTTCCCACATGCGCGAAAATGCGGAATGACATGGATAAATGGATAAACTCAACTATTTTTTTAAATACAAATCGCGAATGTACTCCACTGATTAATTGTTTACCTCTCAAAAACCATATAATGTTGTTAAACACGGAGAACATTTTCAGCTGTTTCACGACTGACCTTCATTGGTCCACTTCTTACAATCACTTGCCTTCAAATTGAGTTCTGAGCCCCTTACTAATTAGTGAGTAAAAGACCAGACGCTTAAGCAACATCATCATAAAAAAGAAAGATTATGAACCAGGAGCCAACTGCATCCCAGAAAATTTAATGTAAAGGAGTAACTTGTGTTTTTTAGGGTGCAGCCAGAAGGGGGAAGCATATCACTTTGCAAGTCTGATGCTTTCTGGAAATAAAATAAATTAATTACACAATTTGTGAGGAAGGAGTTATGCCTGTTACCACAAATGGGAGGTTTAATGACATTTGAAAACTCCTTTTAATATAGACCTTTTTTAAAAAAAAAGTTTTTATTTATCAGGAATAGTATTACAAAATGTAATTAATTAATTTATAAATTAAGTAGAGACAATTAATAACCAATTTTGGATATACTAGTTGTTTTTCTATATAGCTCTTGACTGGTAAATGTATTTAAAATATTAGTTTTCATAAATTATTTTCATATATAATTGAATATTGTAGTGGGACTTTCCCATTTTAGTTTTTTTTTTTTTTTTGGAGGGGGGGTGGTTTAGTTATAATGAATTAAAATATTATAAAAGTATAGTTATTTGCTCTGTAGTGCTCTATATTTTCTACAAGTCTATCATATCTACTACATCTTTCATGGCTTTACGTTTCTAGAGGTTGTTGGGATAATGTTGGGATATGTTTATATTCATAAGCAATTTATTTGTTACAGTTAAAAAACACATCTAGCTTATTTGTCTGAAAAGGGTGCCTGTAGCATAGCATTCAGCAAACCATACAGGCGCTAAAGCCTATAAAAAGCCTGTGACTCATGGTTCAACCATGTGTGTTTGGCATTACAACCGTCTGCCACACAAAGTACAATGAACGGTTGAAGTGTCAAGCCACACCCAGAGGTAAAAATGTAACATGTGATTCCCATGATGAAACTAACCCTTTGCTTAATTCATTGAACACAAATGCTACGAAGAGCTTGTGCCAAAGGGATGTCACTTTGTTGACATCTTGCCTTGGGAGCCTACTTTCCAGTCATGACAGAAAGTATGAATGTTTAAAATGTGTGTGTGTGTGTGTGTGTGTGTGTGTAATATTTGTATTTTATTATTTTATCCCTAAACCACATGATATCTCGAAAATGATTGTCATTATAACCATTTGTGCTATAGTATTTTTTATAACTGTAAATACATCTTTTTGACTACCATTCTATCCAGCTGCTCTTTGATAACCTCTTGCTACAACACTCCCGTGATGGTGCAACACACCATGTCCTGGGGATTCTCACTCACGCTGGCACACTTCGGAAAATAACCAGGAGGAAGGCTTTATTCAGTTTGCTCCATGGACACCCATTCATCCCTGATGCCGTGGAAGCTCCAGTGCGCGATTACATAAATTATAATAAAGTATTCTTTATTTTCATTATTTTTATCAAAAGAAAACCATACTGAGGAGTGACAGACACACTACAGAATGGGAATGAAAGGGGTGGGCGTTCTCTGCAGCCTTCTACAGTCTAGAACTGTAAAACAGGAAAGCACAAGAAAGGAAGCCGAAAGCTGAATCACAGACAACGCCGGCACAAATATGGAAACTAGTGTGGCCCCACCGTTAGTGTAACTGCATGTGATGTGCTAGATTTGTCATCAGTTTCATCGTCGGTGTTAAAAATGGACAGAGTGAAAGGAACCCCCCCCACTACCAAACACAAACGCACACACACACACATACACACAAAGCAGGCATTTGAGGATAAACTGAATTTCACCTTCATAATGCCAATGCCTGTTTTTGTTTTTGTTTTTTTTGTTAATGATCCAATGCTGAATCAAAGATTAAACGTGAGAATATCTGATTCACAGGGAGACTTGTTTTGATGCCAGCCTTATGCAATGCGTTTTTTAAAATACTTTATTGGGACTTTTAATTAAAAAGAAAATAGCACAAGCATAAATCTTAAGCCTTGTTAACGACTGTCTTAGAATGTTTTAGTGTTAATTATTACTTTCAAACATGACATAAATGTTATATTTATAACCTATTCCTCCCTTCTATTTATTTATACTTTGCTCAAAGATTTACATTTTTCCCCATAATGTGTATAATAGTTGCTGTGTACATTTTCCAGCAGATCATCTTAATCCAGAATCAACCATGTTCCCTTGTGGGGCAATGCTGTCGGGAAGGCTCTGACCAATCACACCCAATTGTTATGGTATACAGGCAAAGCCATGCTCATTTTCATGAGCAAGAGAATGTCTGCCTTTCTATTTTCACTTATTAAAAGGTACATATTGTGACCCGATATTACAATAATTACGATATGATATTTAGTGTAGTGACCTTGTGGTCAAACTTGTTCGGGATATTATTGACTTTACATAAACGGTAAGAAAATAATTAATTATGTTTTGTACTGCAGTATTATCAAAGAGTGCTAGTAACAGCTAGAAATCTTTATAAGGATTGGCATGATTCCGTAGATCAACTCTGTTAAAAGTTAATATATATTTATTCTTGGATATATCTACATCATCACACAATCTAAAAGTTTATCCACCGTTCTTTTAAAATGTTTATGAAAGGATGTTGAACATGCTGAAATAAACACAAATATTTTTTGTATGCATTTCATCTACATTCTTAAAACTTGAAGGCTTATCGACAATAATGTTAACAATAATGTTTATAAAGGCATTGTATGGTTTATTTAGATATTTAACAGCTAGATAGAAGAACATGAATCCATCGGGCATATTGACCTAGTTATCTCATATGGAAGTTATGTTGTGACTGTGCTGTTCCCCAGTTGAGTTGGTGGAATTTGAACTCCTTTCAGGTACCTGAATTTGGAAGCTGAACATTCATAGATTACTTGGTTTCTGTGACCCAAACTAGAGGTTTTTATTTTATTTTTTTGTCCTAAAAATTAGTTTGCCCGCTTTTCTGTTGCAATCTTTCAGTAGGGCAGCTAAATTCTGGAAATTTCCAGTAATTAAGTATTAAATGAAAACACTGATCTCTTTTGATGTTTTGATGTTTCAGTGATGGACAGAATGAAAAATTATTTGTTATCAACATGTTAACAAAAGGAAAATAAGAGACTTTAGAAAAGATGGAGCTAACCAAAGAACAACAAAGCTACAGGTGGACGTGCAGATAACATGACAGATACAGCATTGACATGAATGTAATCCTTGACTGAAGTATCATTATATCTCATTGTATTTATATGATAAGCTTTTTCTTTTGGAAATTGTGCTGATTAAAATCACCGTTAAAATCCCTTACTCTCTTCACACAAAGGTGCTCTTTTGTTGCAACTCCGTTCCTACTACGCAAGTTGAAAAGATGCACAAGATCAATATTAGTGTTTAAGATCAGAGCACTGCTGCGCTCCCGTGTCCCAACCTTGTAACCAAACGGATTGCACCTCTCCATCTGCATGGGTGCCAATGTCTCACATGCAAACCTCGCAGGCCTACAGCATGAAGTTAGTGTACAATTACATATAGTTTAATATATCTGTCAAGCACCTTTAAACAAGCATCACAAGTACGGAAGGCGATTTGTCTTCCAAAGCCATTACTCCCTTGTACATCTTGATAGCCAGAGATTGCTCCTAGCCATGTTTAAGCATTAAATAGTGTATTATTATTTCACATAAATCAAGCCGAGATGTGGGCATTCATAAATTTTGCATTTCTTTCAGACAGTATTTTTTAACACTTTCCACAGCATGGGAGGATTTTAGCGTGCAGCACAACTACTGCCTCACACAGAGGCAAATTGAGGTTAGCATAAAGATAAGCATAAATGAACCAATAATACAAACGATTTCAGCAGCGCTTTGACTCCTATGAGTAAAACTACTATTACTACCAACATCATTACACTTATTTCTGCTGCCACAGGTGCTGGTGCTGCTTTAAGCATCATGTTAGTTTTAATTAATGCATGTGCGATTAATTATAATGATAGTAACAAAGAAATTAACTGTGTTAGTGCGGCTGGGGGGGGACTGTTTTTCTTTGTCAGTCAGAACTAAGATATTGTTTGCAGGAGAGCTCTGTTACAAATTTAGACAGGGTGAAGCGATGATTGCCCAGTCATTATGAGTTCGGAGAACAAAATAAAACATGTTTTGTTTTATTTTTCAAGCTAAACGTTTGAGAGGATGGCAGAGATAAATATTATTCGATAAGTATTCCCGGTATTAGAAACCATTTTCAGGTGGCTGAGCTTAAACAACAAAAAAGAGTAAAAACTACTAAATTAATATTACCATGACTTCCAATCTGACTCAAAGGTTAGATACATTAGAAATAGCTATCACACCAGTATAGTGCAGTCTAAAAAATAATTTCTTGGTTTTAAAATGTTTGTCTTAAATGTTTTGAGACATAATATGCATTTTAAATATACTTTTTTTTTTTTTAAATATTCCACTCTATAATAACTGCAAATCCATTTGACATAATTTAAACTCAGAAGTACATACATAGTAATTATTTTTCAAATAACCCTTAGGGCACAGTGTTGGCAACAAAGACAGTCTGATCTTGTAAAAGTAACAGTTAGTGCTCTCTGAATTCATGCCAGGTCAGTAAGTTGATTAAAAAGAAAATCTTTGAACTGTTTTTTACATGTTAAACCTTTTTGCCCGTGGGATAATATTCCTGCCAGGATTTTTATTGTGGGAATGCAATTTGGTGAGATTTTCATTAAATGTGTACACGGCACACCTGTTCTATTTATAGAGTGGTAAAAGACGCAAAACACATGAAACATATTATATCTAATGATAAATATTTTAAAGATTTGTTTTTCTTTCCAGTGGTTTGAGAAGGTAGTTACAGTTACTTTACTCCTACTTTACCCTAGTTGAGAATTATTCATAACAGACACAATAATGATCAACTGTTTATTGTGGCTTCTTGAATGAGCGTTTGTTCTCTTCATTTTGTTTCTCATGGTGCAGAGAAAAACATTTATTAGTGTTTGCCGAGAAGATGGTTTCTTCTCACGTATACCTCAGGTATTAAGCTGTGGTTTGGGGACCATGCCATGCTTAATTATTCCCGTTTGATTTTATAGACGCAAACATGAATAGGCAGGCGACAACTTTTTTTAAGAAAAGCCAGACATCGGCACATATTCTTAGTAGTCAAAGCATTGTTTGCGTATGTGCTTTTACCATTTTAACATTTTAACAGGCTGAAGTTGAACACTGAAGGTGTCAAATGTTATGATAACAGGAAATGCAGAATTTTGATAGAGACAAATCTTTTTATTTTCATTAAAGCACTGTAGGTGTTGCTCAGCCTTGATGATCTGGTCAGGTGAATGGGTCCTTTTGAAGATCATGTTAAACAGTGATTTGATACACTGAGAGACCTCTGACAAAGAGCCCTCATATTGATCACTACAAAGCATTCGTTAAGACTTAAGCAACATGTCATAAACTTATACCATAATGAATGTGAATGTGTTGGAACTGTTTGATGGTGAGTTTGAAATGCAGAGAATGTGGGGGAAAGATGAAAGATCTTAATATAGACCCCCACCCACAAATCTTTTTGTAGATTTTATATGATAGCTGAGGACAAATTAAAACTTTGGCAAACCCGCTAATCGCACTGTAAATTATTATATTTAATAGTTTCTTTATTTTTATGTGTGCAAGAAATAAGATATTTTCAATAAATAGAAAACGCTATTCAATAAAATTGTATTATATCTAATTGTGATATCTATTTGTATTTTATAAATCAATAAGGTAAATACGAAACATGGGAAATATGAAAATATATACAAAATATGATCTTTCATTGTGCGTGTGTGTGTGCGTGTGTGCGCATGTGTGTGTGTGTGTGTGTGTGCGTGTGTGTGCGTGTGTGCGTGCGTGTGTGTGCTAACCGATTCCAGTAACACAACATTAAGTGGTTTTACCTTCTAGGCTTCCCTGGCTTCCTCTGTACCCTTTGGTTAAACGTTTTCCTGGCATGCATGATCTCATTTAACTTTGATTTCCTTTCTCCGGGACCGTGTTTTAGATGTTTCTGTATTCCAGGCCATTCCCCAATTTTCAACCCCAGTGACAAACACATGCTGAGACTTCCAACCAGAGAGGTGAAAAATATTGGTGTTAGTTTTTTAGTGTATTTTCTTTTTAATAGATAATGGCTTGATTTGCAAGGAATGTTTATGTGATAAAGACCTTTAGTAAGATTGATTGGAGCATGAAAAACCATACCTTAAAAACACAGGAAAACAAGTTGAGGTATGACTTATATTTTTAATTTTTTTGTGGTAAACAGAATAGCAGTATTCTAACTCAGTCTATATACTTTATTTTAAGCTTGCTTATTGACATAATGTAAAGATGTGCAATATATATATGGTCTATGGTAACATATAAAAATGAATATACTTTGTTACATATTCACTTCTAGATTGTTTGTGGGTTTTTGCTTCTCTGTTTGAATCATCCAGTATATATGTTGTGTAAATATTTGATATCTATATTTGTGCTATCACATTACTTTTATGCGTGTAAGGCTATTTTCTTGTGCCTTGCTCATTCAAATTTAACCATATTGCCTTTTCAAGATATTTTATTAGTGGAACTTAAAGACTGGATACCAAACAAACAAAAAAATGAATTTGTCAGCTGAAAGAAAAAAAACAAAAACATATTTAATTTGGACTGTTCTAACACCAGCCTGTTCTATTCTAACTTGCAAAAAAACTTTGTGTCGCAATGTGATTTTAGTACAATAATTTGGAAAGTACATGCCAATTGAACAATTTATTTACTGTGGAAATTTCTTAACTGTCATTGGTAATCTAAATCTGAATCTTAACAACCATGCCAATGATTTTTCTTCCAAAAAAAACAAGGCAAAACACATTCTTCAGTTTTTTTCCCCTCATGCATCTCATGCATAATTTCAATTTATGAAGTATATATTAAAAAAAAAAAAAAAAAAAAACATTTGTGTATATATGTGATATATGTTAGATTAAGTTAAGTTGTATTTAAGGAGTGTAATGTGCTAACCTAAAATAAAAACAAGGAGAATACACAGTATTTTTAATTGTTTTAATTAATAGAAATGCAAAATCGTGTTTAGAAAAATGTTAGCAAAACTTACTGTTTCTCTGAAAAGGAACAGATTAACTAAATATATAAGATAATGTATTTCAATTTAATAATTTAAATGTTTGTTGTAGGTTAGAATTTGGAAAACTGTATATAAAGCACTGTAGAAAGAGGAATGTCAGTGTATTATCTGCACCATAAACTAGCATACTCAGAAAAGACTGGTTTCCATTTGCATCTGGATAGGTTTCAGGACTGGAAAAAAGACCCAAACCATGCAGGACATCAACCTCCCTCAACCTTTTATAGACCATATCAAAGTCAATCCTTAATTTAGCAGTGCAGGCGTGTGCCCTCACAACACATACGATCAATATATAGCTTCTGGATAGACTTTACTCCATGTCATGTCATCCAACAACTGCATAAAAAAAACCCAAATTCCCAACAGGCCCGTGCTTGGGGATGTGTACAGTATTGTTTCGTACACCCATTACAGCATCTCAAACAGAATAGCTCCTGGATAGTGGATAGCCCTCTGCACTTTTGGAACTTTCCTTGCAGACCGCTTTCTGATTGCAAGGGGCCGTTGTGTGAGCCAATGCGTGGTATTAAGAGCCTCAGCCGCTGACTGGATTTAGGCTGTATTTCTGCACCAGGGAGAGATGGATGTGCTGCTGCTCTCTTCGGCCCTGTACGACTCCCCTGTAATTGAAAATAGGGGCTATGTTGTCTGAGGACTTCTCCCCTATAAAACAGCTACAAAACAGGAAAAAACCAATAGTGGGAATAGTAATTAATTTTGGGACTATTAATGCAGGGGGAAGAATGCTAATCAGTTGCAGATTCCTTCCTGTTTGGCTAGCGTGACCGTAGCCAATTACAACTGAACTTTTTGTTACGGTTTTCCTTCCTGTGCTACTAAAATAATTAGTGGTCAGCCTGAGCTTGCATAACACAGAACACGAGGCAGAAAAGGGAAGGAAAGGAAAGGAGAGAGAGAGAGAGAGAGAGAGAGAGAGAGAGAGAGAGAGAGAGAGAGAGAGAGAGAGAGAGAGAG
>JAOYSI010000016.1:2309508-2326496 GCA_025775065.1 Hiodon alosoides | reverse complement strand
ATATATATTTTGGTAATTCTAAAGTAATAATATAAATATCATTACAAACTGAGTGGCAGATCAAACCCTGATGTAATTTGTGAAAATATAACCTTTCTCAATCTGGGATGGGGGCAGGTTTTTCTTGTTTGAAACCAAATGTAGGAGAGCACAAGACAGCAGCTGTCAATCCATTACAACTTAAGATCCGGAATGTTAAATGGGATGTGAAAACTGGCATTTGTAGTGTACTGAAAATCTCAACCGTACGAACTCTACTGTTTCTATAAAATTGTACAATTGTAATACATTTTTAGTCTGACAATACTAAAGATAATGTTGTCTCTACCGTTGTCTTGGCAGGGCATAACTGAAACATTTATTTATCATGTCAGTTGTTTTAGTTGAATAGTTAATTGTTAAATTGGTTCATACTAGTGTTAATAGTTAATTTTTTTATTGTATTTTACAAAATATTACTAGAGTGAAATACTGAACAGCCTCTGATGTTCTTTCAATTCTTTATGAAAGGATTTTGACTGTTTATTCAAGCAAAGAATTACCAGCTTTTCTTTACGTAAACAAACTTAATTAGTCAATGATGACATGATGACTTAAGAGAAAATCATGCATTTTTGTTCAACAAACCTGACCAAACAAACTTTATATATCTAATTTATCTCTTTAGCTTGCCACGTAAGATTCTTGGGAACACCCTGGGCCATCATTGGCAGGTACATTTGGTTTGCTTTAAAAGCTTTTTCATTCACTGATTAACTGCACTCTAACTGCACTCACATCATCGGGCTTCTAGCTACACTCCATACGGCTCATTGTCTAACACTGAATTAATAGCTTGGTGGTAACATGAGCATCGTTGGTTAAGTTAACTAACGTTATCAGTACCTGAGAATCTTTTGAGTTTAGTCTATTTATGATTTATTTAAATATATTTGACCAAGGAATGGTAACATTTGTATTGTTTACACAATACATTTTTTGACAGATTTTGTGCAGTTGAATCTTGGGATGCAGTTTAATGATGAATGAAAAAGCTTTTAAACAGAGAACGAAATGTACCCACCCACGATGGCCTGTGACGGCGTATCCTTTTCACATTTCAGGTTACTGGAGATTTTTTTTCTAAAAAAAATGCATAGATATAAAAATAATGTACTTCATTAATTAATGTGTTTCTGTACAGTATTATTTATAAAATCCTTCCCATATTTCCTTGAATCAAAGAACAGACATATATAAACAATATTGATGGTAGATGGTAGTGTTAAACACAGAAGGGACAAAGTGTGTATCTTTGCATCTCTTGAAAATAGAAATACAGGTGTATTTTATAACAAATGTTCACAATTTTCAGTGTTAAAGATCAACAGTATCTCAAAGCAATTTCTGTAAACGGTCATATGTTTTAATATAATCTTGAGATCCTTATGTGAAAGGAATTGTATATGCCCCACAGAATGCCCTTTCCGTTTGAAAGTTTTGTTTCTAAATAGATTCCAGTTGATAATGTCTCTTGACAATTACCCAAACATGGTCTGTTTGTTATTATAATGCTGAATTTTCCTACTCTCATTGACTGATGTTTGTAGAACTGTTGTGATATTGGATATGATAATCCCTGGTGTTTCTGTCCCTATATCTAGCAAAAACTGTTATATAAATCTTTTTTGACGTCAATAAAAAGACAATCGTAACCTCCCATGAATCACAAAACTTAGTTGTCTGAAACAGCATTTCTCATCATATCCCCAATACAACTTGTAGTGGTCTGGGAAAAATGTATTAGCTTTTAACATTATTTTCTAGAGCTGTCATACATGGAAGCTATTCATTTTCGTTGAGTAAAAATAAACTATTTTAAATTATTTGTAAAGACTGCAATAAAAAAAAGTTAATACACAATAACAAGATTAACCATTGTGAAGACCTAAGTAGAACAGCTGGGGAAAATAACAAAAATGCCATGTTTAACGCTGTAATACAAAGTGACAGACTTCCACAAAAACTGGCCAAATAAAAACCAACAAAGGTTTTCCAAAAAAGACTTGTGACACACTAAAATGGATATACAAAAATATACATTAAAAATAATATACATGAGGAAAAAAAAACCAAGAAGGGCTGGGTAAAGTCAGACGCCTTCAGGAAAGGGTTACTTCACCGAGCTCCCTTCAAGTGCTTGAAATGTCTTCTCTCTTACTAGAGAGCTCTGTGAGAGGCAAAAGAGGAAAAGTTCAGTACGAACCACCAGAATTACCAAGTCTGTACTAATAATACTTGTACCTGCTTCTTGGTTTGTGGTACCTAGGTACTGTGCTTCACTTTGAACAAGCTCTGCCTGCTTGTGGAACTTGATAACCCACTGGACCTTCTACAAATGGTTCACCCAACAGTTAGTATGGATGACAATTTCATTGAGATTGATAGGCTGTAGCATGTATCTGGTGGTGGTGCACAGACCACATCCGTTAACCACTGGAAGGTGGTAGGGGCCCCATGAACCTGGACACGCTATCCTCAAAAGGTTAGCTCTCAAGGTACAGCTGAACCGCCTAAGATCAGCCAGGAATTACATACTGGTTTCCTGGGACACCGGTGTATAAGGTGAAGATCGATGCACTGCAGCCGATGCAATGGGAAGCTCCTAATCTCCAACAATGTTCTGATATCTTGTGTCATATAAACATATAATAAGAACATTGGCAACATGTTCCAAAGCAAAAAAGTGGAGTGGCCCAGTCAAAGTCCTTATCTTGATCCCATTGATAATCTTTGGCACTATTTGACAATAGAGAGAGAGAGAGAGAGAGAGAGAGAGAGAGAGAGAGAGAGAGAGAGAGAGAGAGAGAGAGAGAGAGAGAGAGACTGTACTGGACTGTACAAAGGACTTCTTTGATCAATGATAAATATTTTAGAAATGACTTGCGTTTTCATTGAATTGTACACTAAATATATATTCGGAGAATGGCATTCATTTAAATAATCAAGCTAGCTTATCCGTTCTTGACCAGTATAGCTAGCATCCACCTTAAGGTTAGTCAGATCTGCTAATCAAGATACATGGAGGGGTAACAAACTACCATAAAGTTTAGTTTTTTGCTAGCTAACGTTAGCTCGGGCAAATCCCAATCAGCCGGTTTGTAGTACTGTCCCATTCATGGATACAGGACCAGCTGGATGTGACCGGAACAATAGAGAATGCAGAATAGGGTCCGAAAATTGGGCCACAAAACTCCTTCTTTATTTACCCCAGCTTAGCAGACAGTTTGATATTAAGCGGAAATTGAAGCATACAAACCATCGACAAGATATCAAGGAATAAACCAACAAAAAGTTGAAGGGGAGAATCTAAATAAACAAACCTCACCACTAAAAAAGTTTTTGATTCTTTTTATCTTTTCTTGCCTTCTCTCTCCGTTTGGAAGTCAGGGCCAGGTGAGCTGGTGGGGGTCAACGTCATCCAGGCTATCTGCACCACGAGGAGAACAAAACACAGTGGTTAGTGCCAGACTTAACACGTGTCTCCATTTCCCCTCTCTGAAACTGGCAATGTCACTTTATATCCCCTGACTGCTGGCAGCTGCTTGATTTCATTAGTTGGTGCAGCTGCGTGAGGGAAGTCAGGATTGTAATAAGAACATAAGAAGAAGAAGAAGAAGAAGAAGAAGAAGAAGAAGAAGAAGAAGAAGAAGAAGAAGGCAGGATCAACGGATCAAAAGTATTTGCAATTACATACTTTTTGTTTCTTTGCTCGTGGTTTGGTCACGTGGCTTATGACAATCACAATGTAATTTTGCCTTAAAAATGTGTGATCAAAGTTTGTGATCATTTTGATCCATTCAGGAAAACATTCAGATAAAAATTCAAATAATAAATAATCTAGTTGCTCAGTAGATATGGTCCACCATGTTTTCAGCTTCCTTTAATTTTTCTGCAGTACTTCCCTAATTCTCTGAGAATTCCTACAGTGTACGAAAATAAACGGTTCTGTGATGGCACTAGATAAGTAAATTTTATTTACGAGCCATGCATTCATGCATAACACAAGAAGATCCGTGTTAAAACAGAGCTTTATCTGGCTACCACTTCATAGAATATCTGTGTAACAAGTATGACCAGCAGGAGGCAGTTCCTCCTCCTTCTGACTACAGTTAAATGTATCTGTGTAACAAAACTAGAATCAGGGTTGACAGACAATAAATTTGACCTGCTAGGCTAATTCCAAGAAGAGAGTGGCATTGCTACAAACACACTCTTAAAACTTCAATTATTAAAAGCAGTGTCTCACAACACCCTTGATTAATATACACTAACATCACTTTAAGACATGCCTTTGAATAGCGTCTCAAATACTTTACATGACCATTAAATACCCCGATTTTGAAGCTCCCGTTGAACAGTACGCAGTATAAAATAGGGAAGCTTCTTCCAAGCACACAAACTGCATCAGTTCCAAGTAGACTCATGCTGTCTAATTATCACAGGTGGCTCCCCAATACAACGAAGAGCGTCATCAAATGATCAAACAATAGCACAGTATAATTTCCAGCTGGCTCTCCTGTTTTTAATTCATTTGATTTATCTTGTTTAGTATCATACTAATATAAATTTCACTACTAATGTCAGCTTTTTAGTAAAAAAAAAATATTTTTGATATTATCTGATCTACTGATATTATATCACCAAAGCCATGTGCCAAGAAATCAGAAAGTACGAAGTGGAGTTGTCACAGGCTGTTAAACAGGAGACTGCAATTGCCTTTTTCAGGGGCAAAGAGCAACACTGGGTACCCAACTTTTTAACATATTGCCATGGATTTGTTGTCTATGCTAGAATCCCAAACCTTTGCAGAAAGGGTGTTTAGTGTCACTGGTAACGTCACCAGAGGACGACACAACAGAAAAAGTTGACACATCTTTCTAAAAATGTGCATGGGCACAGGTTTTGTACTGGCTGCGTTGATGTTGGTACATTGATGTGATTTTGTTTTGTGTCTGAGACTAAGGGCACCAATAGCCTTCACCCTAATGTCTACGCCCGTTGCAAATAAAACAGAATTTTTAAACACATTAAATACAGTCAATTTGTTTATTATGCATTTGACAACGTAGATTATGCAAATTGTTACTTTTTATTTATTTGAATTTTAACCCCATCCCAAGGGAAGGGAACAAGAAAGGAGAACAATACTAACTAACAAGTAAACAGACACAAAAAAAGTAATGAAAATAAAAATAGTCAACAGTAATATAAATATAAATAATTAAAAAAAAAACACAAAGAAGCTCTAGAAGACTAGAGTAAAAAGCAAATACTAAAATAACTGTGCAACCTGATCAACAGAGATGTTGCCATCGTGCCAGCATAGACTAAGTGCACTCAAGTGGATCTTTCCAAAAAGAAAATATCACAAAAATGATGTAGCCAGACCAGGAATCATCAGCCAGTAGAAGTACCTCAGGAGCAAGGAGCACCAACAGGTCCAACAGAAAGCCCATAGCAGTCACAACAAATTGCAAAAAGATAGCAATTTTTTTAAATAAGTGACCATCTCATCTCAGCAATCGGAAATCTCCTAAGTAGAGTTATAAAAAATCTATGCGCCAATTTAAAGTGAATAAGCAGATGGGACCAGATTTTCTGAGGACTTAACAATGTTTCAGCATCAGTAAAGATATCACACTATATATGTACATTGCGTGTAGACCAAGAAGAGTAAACAAAGGGGCGCGAGCCTGTTAATAGGTGAGCATATAATGCAAATTGTTGATAATTAAAACAAAATAATGCTACACAGACTAAATGTGACTAAATTTCAGGAGTTTTTGGTAATATTAATATTAATAATATATTAAAACAAATTTTAAGTGAAACCAGTGAAAGAAGAAATTACTAAAATTTAACTAAGACTAATAAGTGTTTTAGTCAAAAGACTGAGACTAAATGTAAATATAGCTGTAAAAATTAACACTGAATAGAAGCTAGATGGTGTTTCCCCCTAATTATTCCTTCCAGTTCCTGCTGCTTCCAATTACACTGACATGTACCAAAGACAAATGATCTTGATGCTTGTGGACCCAATTATCAACAGAGCTGCTTGCTAGTTTTGCCATGCCATTAGCTTGTTAAGGAGGACTACATGCTTAGCAAAATCATCAACAAACTGACAATAGTACGCAGAAAACCCCAAGAAATAACGACACTCGATTACTGTTCCACCCTACCACACAGCTAATTTTCTTTGTGTCAGTGACCAGTCCCGCTGCTGAGACTTAGTGACATTTTACCTTCAAGCTGTGGTGTTGCAGAAATTTTCAGCCTCTGTAGATGTTTGTGAAAGGATATGGAAAATATATAACGGAGATTGGAAACTTTGATCACTGAAGATTTGTTTCATCAACTGCTGAAAGGTTGCCGGTGCATTGCAAAATCCAAATGGTATTTGACTAAATTTGAATATGCCAAATGAAGAGCAAAAAATGAACAGTTGGGCACCAGTAAGGGTGTTTAACCCTTTGACTCATAAGTTGGCGTGAATTATAACCCAGCGTGAATTATTTTTGCGCGTGAGTTTAGTGAAGGCTTAATATTCTCAAATTAGTTTGTGAGCAACACAAAACAAAATCATTTTATT
This sequence comes from Hiodon alosoides, assembly GCA_025775065.1. Lineage (NCBI taxonomy): Eukaryota > Metazoa > Chordata > Actinopteri > Hiodontiformes > Hiodontidae > Hiodon > Hiodon alosoides. Next base: position 2,319,862 of record JAOYSI010000016.1, on the reverse strand, counting down.
TGTCATTTCAAACTGTCATTTCTTTCACATGTTTTTGCAAATGAAGGCCATATCAGATTTTTAAATATGTTGTAATAAACATATATCATGAGGTTATGATACTTATGTGATGCTTGTACTGATGAAAAATTGTTAGCTCAGATAGGCTAATTGAAAGCCGAACAGTGGTCATTTTTCAGGACTAGCATTGTTTACTAAATGTTTTATTGTTGTATTTTGGTTACTGGTTTATTGCTCTATAATGCAATAATGTATGAAAAGTAATTGCTGTTTAATAATTTATGGTTAAATCATCTTAAGTAACAAAATAAAGATCGGTTGGTACTAGGTTAGTTCACCAGATAACTTTTCAATGGTTTTCAACATAAGAGATTGGTAGCAAGCTGGTTTGCCATATCTTGCATAATAGCACTTACTAAACTTGGTTTAAATGCTTATTTTGACTATGTTGTTGAAAACCGAGTTGGTTTATTATTGGAATTAGTCAGTGGCTGTTCCAGACAAAATTTTTACGTCATTTTTATTTTGAACATTCTGTTACAGTGTTCTAATCACATCATGCGATGGTACATCGAGGGACCGCTATTGAACGATCACATATTTGTGATGGTACGCATTAAAGGCTTTAAAGGATTCCTTGATTTGTGGTAAAGGATATGCAGCTCTACTTGCCTTGGAATTCAATTTTGTGAAGTCCACACTAAGGCGGATTGTCCAGTCATTTTTCTGGACCACAACAATTTCCGAAGAATAGGGACTGCTGCTCACCCTAGCTTTGTCCTGCTCCAGCAGTCTGTGGATGTAAGCCTTCACCAAATCATACTGTGATTACATGTAAGGCTACATCACAATAAAAGTGCCCAAGCTGCTTTCAAAAGTCAAGATGTTGTGAAACCACCAAGTAAGCCCAGAGAGTGAAATAGCAGGTAGACAGCACAAAATGCAATTACTGTTCAGGGTTAATTTCATTTTATAGTATTTTTTTGTAATACAGTATCTGCGTGCAAATAAGGATAAGAATGCAATTAAATAATAATAGTATGTGCCAAGCAAGTACATAAAAGGGCATTATGACAACAAGATAAAAAGGCTTTATGACTTTATTAAAAAAAAAAAATCTATGCAAAACATTCAGATTTTTTAATTTCAGCACGGTGATGACATAATGTTGTTATGGGCAGTCACTGTAATGTCCCTCACCATGATATCTATCGTGGTTTATTTTTTGGTTTTTTTTGTAAAAAAAATAAATAAATTTTTGTAAAAGCTCCAAATATATAATTTAAGATTTACATTCATTAATAGTCTGTAACACAAATAAACAGTGAATACCCATCTGAATTCATGAAACCAGATTATCTGATCCAAAGGAACCTTTGCATGTTTGCATGCAGGCCTCTCAAACATTCATGATAAAAGTGTTACAAAAGAATTCCAGTGGGGAAAGCAACAAAACCAAGTACAAAATGAGAAACATTTAAGCTCCAGAGGTCTCCCCAGCCCTCCCTCTAGACGTACAACAACAGGGCCCATGCACTTAATCAGTCTCTCTTGAATTTTTATATGAAGCATTTTCTATTACTTTATTGACTCAACTTTTATACTCTTCTTCATCTTGACAGTAAAAAATGAGCAGGCCGCACTCTTTGGAAATTGGAGGCCATTTGCCGCTACTCTCTGCCCAGGCAAGTGAGTAATAGGGAGCCCTAGAGGAATTTTAGAGGTATCACTCAAAAGAAACTTTTCTGGTAGTAGAAAAACGATATCATTTTATCATGCCAGGTACAATGAAATGTTTGCTTTAATAAAATGTTGTGTGTTTATCAGTAATTCTTTTTGTCGGAGGCATATAAACAACATTGAAATCCCTCAAATGCAATGCAAATCCAATGCAAACTCTACATTAAACTTGCCAAAGTTAGAAGGTCCTCTTGAAAATGCCTACTGCAATTTGTGTCAAAGTCAGTAGAGCTTTTTCACTTAAATTTGAAATAATGTGTACAGTTCTTTACCTTTAGTAAGTCTTATTTTATGTTCTGTCTAATAGCTCCATCTTTACTTTTGTCCTTGCTATTTGGCAGTGGATTATGCCATATACTTAAGGTCAAATTAGTTTGCTGGGTTCTACGTTTGGAACAGCATTTGAAAAATAATGTTCATGTTCATTAAACTAATTTGGTTTAGAAAAAGCGTTTTTGACCAGTGTAGTCTTGTGGAGAATTCAACAGCATTATATGTTGAATGTGAGGTAGAATTGGTTACTTTTGCTTGTGCAGCGCCAATAGTCAATAGACATATGACTGCTTTGGATGGACTAGTTTTGGAAAGCCCTCTGGTGGCTGACATGGTCTTGGAGTTTGCTCTGATTAAGACCAGGGGAAGTGGCATGAGAATAATAAAGGCATAATTAGGTTTAATTTACTGTGAAACGTTGTTTGAGATACACCTTCATTGAACCCTGCATAGGGAAAAATAACTTCAATACTTTAAAAGGGCAAATTAGCTGGATAAATCATGTCCAACTTTAGTCAGCCCAAGTGCATGAGATCTGGTTTAAGGTACCGTAAACGGCTCCATTTAACCCTATTCATCTCCCACTGGCTCACCACTAAATAGGGATATCAATTAGGGAAAGCACTATGCAAAAGCTCTCAAGTTAATGATCAGCTGTAGCATGAACAGATTCTCTGGCTATAGCAGCAACAGGTTTCCACAGGACTGACCAAGGGCAAATAATACCAAGGGTGAAATTGCTGAATGCAGAATAAATGCATTATTTAAAAAGAAGATAATAAGAACGAAAATAAACTTTACAAAATTATCCCTGGTGAAAACAATATGCTAAATTAACTGGCCACATACTATTGTGTATAATGCACCAAACATGCATGCAAAGTAATGTAATTGAGATAATGTAAGTATATTTTATTTGAGATTAATAATTTCCTTAAAATATTCATAAAAAATATCGTTGATGCTTATCAGTCTGGAAAGGGTTCTATGATAATGTTCTAGGGAACAATTAGTCAAAATGAAACTTTCTGGCTGGCATGGGCCCCATTATTTATGGCAAAAACCAGAAACACTGCATTCCACAGTAAGAATGCTAATGGTCAAGGTAGAGACATAATTTGTGAATGTTCTGCTGCATCAGAAACTGGATGCCTCGCCATCATTGAAGGAACCATGAATTTCTGCTCTGTATCATAAAATGATATCCGTACGTGAGTTAGAATGGCAGTGTACCTGGGTCATTCAGCAAGACAATGATCCAGAACACTCAAGTCAGTCTACAGCATAGTGGTTGAAGAAATTTTAAGTTTTGAATGCCCTGACTTAAATCCATTGAGTTGAATTGAGCAGCTCATGCTTGAAAACCCATAAATGTCGCAGAGTTGAAGCAGTTCTACAAGAAGACGATGGCCAAAATCCTTCGATGGCGATGTGAGCAACTAATCAATAACTGAGGTAACCAGTTATTGTGTCTAAGGTGATGATTACTTTTTAAATAAATACGTTTAAAAAGTATAAAACTGTTGTATTCTTTGTTCAGTGAGGGTCCCTTTTGTTTAATACTAGGGTTGATTGTAGGTCTGATAAATTCAGTGTCAAAAATATGCAAATATGCAGAAAATAAAGGAGAAACGTTTTCACGGGACCATACATGTATTCAAATCTGGTCACACCCGGGTTAGGAAGCCAGGTAAAAGAGAGATGATCATAAGCATAGGCTTAGTAATCTTTGTAGTGCCAGAGATCACACAATTGCCATAATGTTTATGCAGTATTAATAGTAGAGGTCCTTATGCAATTTGTGACCTCTACACCAGCAAGAAGTTTAACAGATGCAGTTCTGCAGGGAGCAAGGCCGGCAGCTCTAGTATTTCTTTTTTATATATTGTATAGAATTTGTCTTTTCTGGGAATTCCACAATAAAATGACTGTTATTTATCATTACAAACCTCTTTATCATTTAGTCAATAAAGGGCCTCTCACCCCCCCCACACTTTCTTTCCACGGCAAGCTGGAAGTCAGATATCTGTATTAGTCTCCCATCGCCTGGAGGCAGGCGATGTCAAAAGCTAAATCATGATCAGCCCTGGCTTTCTGGCTAAATTGTGTATGAAGGCCTGAGGCTAAAAAGAGAACATGCTCATTATTTGAAACAGAAAAGAAGTTTTAACGCAGATAAAGGAATTTTTTGCTCTTGCATGCATGCATGCATAGGTATAACTATGCCAAAATATCCTCAATCTGTTTTGTATTTCCATTTATGGGCTTGTATTTGTTTGTAAGTGAAGTCAATCAAGTGCTGCTAGAGGGCCTCCTTTTCTCAGAAGGTTTTAAAAATGATGAAATTGCTTCAAAGGTGCAGAGAAGGTCATCAACAATCACAGAGATCCCTCAATGTATTTAGTCTGTCTATTAATACTGACAAGTTCACACTTTGGTGCAAATACAGCCAGGAGACCAGATATGTTCTGGAGAAAACTCAGGGCAGGTTATTGTTTCTCTGTATTATTATTATTTCTACCTTTAGCCCACTTGCTTTAATTGCACCAGACAACATTTAAATATAACCCGGGCTTAAAATATTCCTTCCTGGAGCCCAAGCCATCTCAATTCCCACCCCAAGAAAAAAATGTACTTCAAAAGAAAAAAATCCATTTATATTTTTGAAGCAGCTACTTGCAGGAGGATGCACAGAGGATGCACAGAGGATTTTTTTTCCATTTTCTCACTTTGCTCCAGCGTTCAGTTGACAACCAACATCAAGCAGAAAAGCAGTAGTTGAAATTTTTTTTTTATTCCTGTAATGAAAAGAAATGGCAGACTAGCTAGCTAGTAGAAATAAGTTAGCTTGCTAATATAAGCATTTTTTATTTATTCATAAAATATTTATAAATAACAAAAACGAAATGTTAGCCGAAGAGCTGCGGTCGAAAAGCATAACGTTAATTGGCTGCAGCCTTTTCAGTGGGTGTGTTTAAGAGAAAAGTCGGGGGAAAGATTTTTCGCTGGAGAAACATTCTGGACCGTTACGGACAGCTCTAGCTGAATCTAACCATGCATTGCATTGAAGAATTTGATTAATGTTTCTTTTTATAGTCATTTTATTTTTGATGATGTAGGCCTACCAAACTGACATACCTTCTGGTGATAACATGGAAGTGACAATACTCGACAAAGCAGTTAATGCTGAATAAAGGTTTTCTGACAGTTAAATGTACCGGTATGTAAATACGGAACTTTGATGTTTCAATGTTAGATAAGTGCTCAAAAGAAAGGATTTTCTGAAATTTTGGAAAATTACAATGATCATTTTATAAAATAATTAATGTTGCATGCTTCGATTAATACATCTCTCACATATTTGAAATTTTGTGTTGCTAATTTTCTCAAGATAACAGCTTGTGAAATGTGTAAGCTGTATAAAAAGTAAAAGCGATTGAATGAGCAATGGTAACTTTGATCTGAGAAAGTCACAAACTTCCATTGATTTCTAATTATTCTATTACTCTCCCATTTCACTGCTCTGCTCGTGTATCACTGCTGCCCTTCAACAAGAATGTCTCTCTTCCCCAGGCTGACAACCCTCTGGACAATTCTCTTTGACATATTAACAATGTCCGTGACCTGTCATTGAAGTCCCAGCCAAAGTATCAACATTTGCCTTCCAAAATAGCAGAAAACTCCTCTAATGGCCATGGTAACTCTAAATTTCACGAATGGAGGGAAGTTCCGTGTACATGTTGTGAGGACTGACTGGAAGAAATATACTTATTTCAATTAGCGTTAATGTAAGTGTGGAGGACCTATTGTTTGTACACATAATTTAAAAATATTTGATTTATTCCTTCTCTGTGTGTCATGCATGTGATCATGTATGCTGACAGTTTTGTCTAAAGCTTGAGTTTTTCTGTCCTCAGTGTGGCCAAATTTGTGCACTGTTCTTGAAACCTAAACTAATGAATATACTAGTACTATGACAATCAGTGCATGTTGTCTACCAATGCAACTGAATCATTAACCACCTAGATACTCTTTAGGTCAGTGGAAGGTGTCGTCACTTGTTTTACTATCCCTGAAATATATTTAAACCCACAAACCACAGCAGATCATGCCAGATAATCTTAATCATAAATCCTCTGAGTTATGATCTCATCTCAGGGAAATTCTTACAGTGACATGCAATGTGTCTATTATAAAATGGGGTTTTAACTGCCTGAAAACAACAATCAGAAACCTTTCTTTTTGGCCAGTGATAATTTGTCTTTGATCATATCTGGCTAAGTATGATGACAAGTTTATAAATAACTATATTTTAAAAAAAAGAATAATATGAAAACAAGCACAGATAATTCAGAAATTTTGTAGAGGCTGTATTATTCATATTTTTTATCCAGATCAGCTAAGGTATTCAGTATTCTTTCACCTTTAGGACATTTTCACCTTGCCAGTACACTGAGGGCCCAGCTTTCCCAATGGGCCGGTACTTCCTGCTAGCACTAATTAATTTAAAGGGCAGGTTTCCCACAGTGAAAATGGGACCCTTTTCATTTATTGCAGACGGGATACCTTGACATTTATTACCTTTCCCAATGCCTTGCTGAAGTTTGCTGCACCGATGTTGAGAGAGTTACATTTAGTGTTTTTTGTTTAATTTTGTACTAACATGTACTAACATGGACACATTGTGTGTTATGACTCAAAGATAAAGCAACGCTTCCATCATGAAATGTTATTCTAACGCACATATTTGTGTAGTTTATCAGAAATCAGTTTTTGTTGTGCATAGGTTCCGTGGGCATGAAAGCCAAAGGAAGATATTTGGAATTATGATTGATTATCCAACCTTGTCTCTTGATAAAAAAAACAAAAAAAACATGGGATACTAAAACACATGCTCTTGGAAATGTTAAATATTTCTTGCGTTTTCATGTGGCTTCACGGCTTATAGTTCTCTTAAACGTATAATAGTAGAGAAACACCGTATGTTATATTTTATTATCTTATAATACAGTGGTCAGTTAACAATGGTTTCCAAGTAAATCAGGCAACTAGAGTGCACAGTTATAAAAGATTTTCTCAGCATCAAATTATTGCTAAACAATGCTGCCCACAGTTCCTGTACACCTCATTGGTCTACACAGAGCCAAGCAATCAGAGAATAATCTGATTCCATAAACTGGTTGCTTCAAATTATGTGAAGACCAGAACCAAAGGATTATAAAGCTTTCAATATGGAATTGCCAATAAAATAAAATAAAACCAACATAAAAATAAAAAAAGACCTTCTTAGGAATCAGACATAATTTATTCATAAAATAATATCTTTCATAAACTTTATATGATGGATGGCAAGTTTTTTTTTGTTTTATTTTTTAATCAAATAAGAAGTTTCTAAATACAAATCCGAAGGGGAAAAGAACGTAAGTGTTATTATAATTGTTTTCATGGGGGCAGAGCTGTGATGGAGGCTGAGATCTTATATAGCAAAGTAAGTGTTTTCTTTTTTTTAAAAGAAATCTTTGTTTTATTGATAATAAATCGAGGTTGATAGATGTTGCATGGACATGCATCTGAAGGTTATTAATAAGTTAACTAGTTAATCAGTTATTCACATGTTTTAAATTGTCACGTATCGGTCACAAATCAATCACACATCTGTCAAATGAATGACAACACATAATCATACTTCCAGAGTTTGGGGTTCAGGAGACCATTTTTACCCATACTTCAGTTGTCGTCATCCTCCTCCTCTTGTCTGGCTGCATCCCATTCAATTACATAACTTTATTCATCCTTAGCTGCCACTTATAAGGACTTTAGCTGGTCCAATCTCCTCTAAAGGACACAAAGCAGAAATTGGTATTTCTCCTCAGAGAATATACTCCCCAGAAAGAGTACACAGATCTACCATTTTTTTGGGTCTATGTATATTTGTATACATTCATTACCAAGCTATTTTCCTTGAGCCTCAATATCCTCAAAAAGTCCTGAATTATGTTTCCCTTGGAGCTGTGAATATATTTTATTAGGTAAATATGATAATTTATAAACTTAATATTTTAGCTCACATTTGGTAACATTAGGTAGCAAGCACACTTTCGCAAATTGGTTTACAGTAGGAGTTAATGAGAAACACAGAAATACAAAGCTGACACCCGAGGTAGCGGCACTGGATGGCCCAGTTTTATTTCACTGCAAAGTTGATATGGTTGTGCCAGCTCATGCTTCTTCTTCTTCTTCTGAGAGAATGTTCATTTCGAAAACTAAAGCTAAAACATATATTGTTGATGGTGTGCATCGTTTTTTGAATCTCTCTCTCTCTCCCTCTGGCAAGATCTTGGATAATTTGCATACCATCGATCTGTTGTTCCCACACTCGCTGCCACGTCAATGACAATCTAATTCCTTTCACTGGACTGTATTGGGCTTGTCTCTGCAAAGTGACAAGATACATTGTAGCTGCAGTTAACCTAATAAGAAGATGTTGCCTCAATTTGGATTAGGCCTTCACCTTTTACTAGTGCCAGAGAGCCTGTCTATTTATTCTTTTGTTGTAGATGTCTGTGTGGGGTAAGATCAAGGATCTTTGTGTGTGTGTGTGTGTGTGTGCGTATATATCTCAATTTTTACTTTCTGGATTGAAACAGTGTTTACACAGGATCCAAATCAAATTTTCTCCAAATGTACTGCTTATAGGCATTAATGGCAATATCCTGCTAATTCAGAGAGATTATATTATCTTTAACATATAACCCACATAAACAAGTATACAACCAAATATGTTAGAAGACTTTTAAGGTTTAATTTAGGTTTGTTTTTTGTTTTTTGTTTTTTTTAGCAACAGTTGGCACAAAAAGAGCAGAGCAATGAAACATACACACACTGGTAAGGAATCACATGAAATTACTTATATTTGGTACTGATGCCTTTGCATTCTGGTTACTGGGTTCAGGGGTTTTCCAACTATGAAAATATTTGGTGGATATAATGATACGTTAAACCTTACATACAGCTACGTGATACGTTACATTTTACATTTTAATTTATTTCAAGTAATTCAACAGTTTTTTAAATATTTATTTAGTAAAGCTATGTTTTCAAGACTTTTTTACAGGTTTTACAAAATGCTTGATTAAATGTAAAAAATAAAAGTTTAAAGTATTTTATAATGCCATCGTAGGGTTAAACCTGTAGTCCACATGAGGCCTAATGAAATACCTTTTGAATATTCTGTGTCAGAAGTTTTTCTTCCTGTACATAATAGTTGGGGAATGGTGGCTGTTTACCAACCTCTGCAAGTAAAGTATCCCTGAACAGCATAAATATTTAACAATCTGAGAAACTGACTCTCTTCATCCATTACCTGACACTACCACCCGAGGTAGCTTTCTCTCACCAGGGATGGCATGTTTTTAGCATCCCAGGAAGCCCTGATGGGAAAAATATATATAATGGAACAACACAGACGAAGAAGGTTGTTTTTGTTGTTTTTCCCGGGCAGACGCGATTGGTGATTGGTTGACTGTCCATGTGTGCGGGGACTGTAGGTCTGGGGGTAATGGGTTCATTGTCCCTCTGCTGTCCTTGCGCACAAAGCTGCCCTGCTCACTGCATTGCCATCCTGCCTGTGCCGAAACCTGCATGACCCTCCTCTCGCTCTCTTTGTAGGTCCCAGTGCATTCCGTTGATCTAATCTCGTGTCCTACATGTTGGGGTGGCCTGGGATCCTGCCGTCCATTATGGAGAGTCCTTTTTCCTGGGCCTCTGATTCCTTCAATTTTTTTGAAAAGACAGGCTAGATAGCAGCCCCAGTGCTGGGCTTCCACATGCTGGCCCTGTCGGTACAATCGTGATATATCCCTGGACCTCATGCTCGCTGGGCCAACAAGCGGGAGCAAATCAAGTTTTGACCTAAAGCATTTATAAGCTGTAGAACATTATATTCTCATCAGAGCCACAGGGGTTGTAAAGCACGGCCTCTTTGCCATGAAACATGGCTTTGCTTATGCACTCTGTTGTACGAATCGAAGCCAAACAGCCATACATCACACGTGGCGCTTGTCGCTTTCTTTATTGAAAGGGAAAACAAAGGGTTGAGCCAGTGAAATAATTACTTCCTTGCCAATTTTTCAAAAACAACAAAAAGATTTCCTTTTGGGGTGCTGTGTACAAGGAGAGACTAGTACCGACTATAAAAGTGATAAATAGCAGAACGATCGACTTCATTTAGTTTGAGAAAAAATGCAAGACACAAAATTTATTCTCAACCTTAGTTTATTTAAGTTACTGTGTGGGACCATTAGCTTATATATAAAGCTAATGGTCCCACACGATAAAATAC
>JAOYSI010000016.1:2255527-2301449 GCA_025775065.1 Hiodon alosoides | reverse complement strand
ATGTGGGAAACACAGGGGAAACACAGGATGTAACGTGGGAAACAGGAACCATGAAACTGATAGCACTACAGCAAGTCTTGGCAGCAGTCTGTGTTTCTCTTGAGCCAAACAGGGGTAAAGCAGCAGGATTGTGTGCCTGTGTGTGTGTGTGTGTGTGTGTGTGTGTGTGTGTTTCATTCTGTGCCATTCTGAGACATCAGCTAAATACACAAAGCCTATAATGCATAATAGCTTAGGCATAGCTTTTTTTAAAAGTGTGGTATCTAAGTGGGTGAAAGTCAGAACTTTTATTCATTTCATTGTTGAATATTTTAACAAGTTTTTCCCCCCCCATTAACATCAGATGATTTGGTTGATCTTTGGTAGCCACTCTTCACTTGGAATATGGCAGCCCTGGTCAATTTATAACATTTTACTTGGTTTGTGTTGTGTAACTTGGGCTGGGACCAAATTTCGAACTCAGACCCACTAATCGCCCTTTGCATGACTACTTTAAGAATGTTTTTTCAAAGTATCTTATTTCTTCTCCAAATAAAAAGAAAATGCTATTAAATACAGTTATGTGAAGATATGTAGGGCAGCTGGTGGTGCGGTGGTTAAGGTGACAGGCTTGTGATTGCTGGTTGAAGTCCTCCCAAGTGGTTATATCCTTGAGGAAGGGACTTAACCTGAAATGCTTCAGTAAATATCCAGCTGTATAAGTTGGTGAATGTAATAATTACAAGCTGTGTAAGTTTCTTTGGATAAAAGCATCTGCTGAGGAGCTAAAGTGTCCGAAGCAGACTGCCAAATTTTTTATTTGGTCCCAGCCCAGGTTGATAAAACAGCTAATATTCTCTTGAATTATTGACACACAACTCTGGATAGTGTTCTCCTAAAGGAAATATGATGTGCTTCAGTAAGATCAATTGAAAGTAATTCACTTTTTCAGTTCTTCTCATGATACAATGGAAAAAATTAGCAAAACAGACCTCTCATCATGTTTTTTAAATGGATCCTCACACAATACCAAAGAACGTTATTATTGGCCATTTTCGGGAGGGTGACCAAATGGTTCCAAATTCCAGGTAAGAAGACAAAACTCTACTGATCTCAAACAAGAAATGCATTCTGGCAGTCAGCATTTATCATGATAACAATAAATGTGTTCAAAGTAAAAATACTATTTTCGACAGCAAGATGTGTAGCTTTGCTGTGCTGTCTTTTTGCTTGAGAAAATGATGTGTTATGGAAGCAGAATAATGGTTTGAATTTCACTGGAAGTCTGAATGCGAGACTCAAGTTGGGACCAGTTTCACTGGAAGTTGGTGATGTAACGACTTTTGATGTAATCTGCATGCCGGTGGTCTACTCCTACGATATACAAAAAGATCCGTAATATAATCACTGCTGTTTGGCAGCACAATGATGAAAAGTTTAATGAGTATGTGTATGGCAGTTATTGTCACTTTAAAATAAAATAATTAAATGATATAATGAGAGACGGAAGGGATAGACACCACCCTGAAGGCCTACACCCTATGAAATGTTTTTAAAACTTTTGTTTGCTGTTTTATTTTTATTTTTATAGTAGCAATCTGACAATACTGTATTTTTAGTTTTTTTTGCACAACACACTGTTGCTGGCGATGAACGGTAGAATATACAACATTTTCACATTTTAAAGAGACAAGTCTCAGAGAAACCTTGCTTGCTAAGGCTGCTAAGAGGCACCACGTTGTTCCTCCCTGCCCACATTGGAGACTGGCGCCGGGACCTGACGCCCCACTCCCATTGTAAATGTTTTGCCTAGAGCTGATCTCAGACAGTCATGAGCCACAAAGCCTGACAGCACGTATTCCCAATACACAGCTAATATTGATGCACTAAACTGGCACGACGCACGACAATATTGGCCATTCATTGTATCATTCACGTTGCCAACAAGTCTGTCATATAAGGTTATGTCAGATTAGCAGCCCTAATTTTAATATTTAATATCGGCTGACAATGGTCTGAATGCGTTGTTATACTGTTTGTAGAGCAAACAAGTTTGTAGAGTACAATTTAGAGAGAAGAAACGGTTCTACAGCTATTCATAATCAGAACAGTTTGTTGATAACTAATATAACACTAATATACACTTGTATATTGTATATAGGAATACAGTCTTCAGCAATGTATGTTGATTAATAACGTAGAAGAAGCAGGCTCATCTCTCCTCAGAGGGTTTATGTGTTGCTTTGTTCAAGTGACAGGGAGTAGAACTGCATGTCTTCTGTTAAGAAACTTTTAAAAAATGTGATATTAATAGCTAGTCTGTGATCTTTGGCTTCCTTTTAGAAGTGTTACATGCTTCTATAGCAGACGATTCTTCTGGTTATTGTTTCCTGTTCCCTTGAGAATGTCTGAGGAGAAAACACAGCATCGGTGGTTTTGCTTTGATCCTGGCTGCTGCCCGTGCATTCATAGAGAGGAAACAAACTTTCAAACCTACTGCTTTTCTTATTTTGTTACTGATCCGGTTAAATCGCATAATTGTCCCAGTTATTATTTCTCCCTACTCAGCTCAGCAACATGCAGGACATTTGCATCTGTGAATTGTGTTTGATCAGTTTTCAACTGTGGTCTGAGGGAGATGTATAAATGGAATGACACTTTCTTACTGAGAGCTCTAGGCCCCCATTGCAACGTCGGCAAAGCTTTTAATTCACACCTGGGACAGCTCTATAAAGTCCTGCTGTCTGGCATGTGGAAGAGGAAATATTAAAAGTGAGAGATGACACAACCCCAGAGACTAAACTTAATAGTGGCACACGTCTTTGCGGCGAGATTTGTTTTACTGCTTTTCACTTCACTGTCCAGTTTTGTGGGGATATGGTTATAGTTTCCCCACCCCTGTTTTTAGATTTGTTTTCGCCATGCCCCATGCCCCATCCAACTTTTCGCTTCTTGTTTGTCTTCCTGCTCTGATCTCAGCTGTTTAATTTGTTTCATTACCAGTAAATGTCTGCAAAAAGTGGCGTACAGGACGTGTAGCTTAGCCACAACGTTTACTTAAACGATCATTGGGTCTCCCCAATTTGGCCACATGTCTCCCCTTTGGCCACATGATTTTTGCCCAATATCAAGGGAACTGGTTTGTTACTGGTTTGAATCCCAGTTTACCTAGCAGGTCCTTCGTTTCCATGGGATTATCATGTCCGTGGTTAGACACATGGATTAATTCTTACGTTTTAAAAGATGTTAGCTTTTCTATGACTTTCAGGATGGATACAATGGCGCGGTGGTGACGTCAATCTACCCCCATTTGGTTGCTACAGGGAAATCAGTCAAGTCAGTGTTTTTTCTCCCCAGCAATTTCTACTATTTTATGTAACTTTTAATATTGACATAAGCCTTTTTAAAACCACTGCCGTGTGATTTGCTTTGTCCCACATGACGGTGAGAGATTGCACAACCCTGAAAATGGCACTTCTGCTCCCTGTCCTGACAGTTGCATTGCAATCTGACATCAAATGGCTTCTCTGTCAAACCCTGGGGGGCACACCAGACATTCATCCTGTTATTTCCTCTTTTTTTTCCCTAGCAGTTTAGTACTTCTATCTGAAGTCATCGGAGGTGTCAAAAGCTGTAAAGTAATACCTCAAGGAAAGTGTTTTGAAATTCCTGATGGATCATTCCTGGTTTATTATCAGCCAATACAATAAACATCCTGGTTAGATTATATTTTTATGCATTTCTATATTTTATTTATCTGCATGAGGTTGTCATTTGAATCATTTAGCAAAAGATAACTTGAAGGATGTGTCATGCTTTCAGTTGATAAAGCTGATGGTTATAGTTAGAATTGTTAAGACGATCATCGTATGCAGATCACCTTTTGGTGGCATGTTTTGTCTCTGTCCTGGCTGGTGAGTTAGTGAACAGTGGTGAAAGCCTGCATGACAAAGGCATGAAGAGTGAAGCGTTAGACCGGCTGTTTCCGTGTTCTGACAGATGCAGCAAATGGAGAAAACAGTCAGATCCTGACGATTTCTGCATCCTTTTGTGCTCCAACTAATATTTAGCAGGTAGCCAAAATGCAAAAACATACGCAGAGCTTTGTTCTACGAAAGGGTGGTTTTCTGTCTGAGTTGGGTGGCCAGCTTTGCAGCTGCGGAATGCGTTTTAGGCCAGGCCATTGTCAGTGGGTAGCTAGCATGCAAACACACTTTACTTATTCCCTGCTGTGGGGCACGATCCAATCTGGCCCATCGTGGATCTGTTATCATGCAACTCCTTAGAAATGATTGTTAAAAAAGTGCACAATGGGCCTGGCGCTAAGCAAAGCCTTGTTTAACCAGGAGCATGTATCAGCCCTGACAGAGCTAGCTGGGGGAGGGGGAACGCCATGGCTAAATCATGTGTACAAGCTGTTTCCAATAAACTGCTAAATTTGATAAAGAGGGCGCTATTATGTTACAAAGCCCAGAAGGCAGTTGGACTTTCTAGTTTCGTGAATACATTCCGCCGGATAATAATTTCTGCAACTTAAACGAGCACTGCAGAAAAAAAATAAAAACGAAAAACCTGTTCCCGGGAAAATCGAGTCGAATGTGACACCTGTTTAAATTGACAGATAAAATAAAATGTATATATTTATGCTTTGTGCATTATCTTGTAAGAACAACAGGAAAACGAAAGTCTGCAATTTTACTTAACAAAGGCTTGACACATCACTAATACGTGTTTTATATAAACATCAGAAATAATTCCCCTCCCTCTTGTTTATAGGATTCACTAATCCTTTAAATTCAATAATTTCATGAGGCTTTCTACCTTGTGTGCAACTTTAGATACCTTGGTTAAATTGCCACCATAGTTTCATTGCAATTGCAAAGACACTCGAAACTGACTTAGGCTGGGACCAAATCAAAACTTTGAGAACCCACCAATCATATCTAATAATATTTTATTTATATAGCATTCTCTTTATTGCATACGTATCTTTTTCCTTCTGACCCAAAATGTAAAATTACAATTAAATAGTTATGTAAAGTGCAATTAGTGGGTTGCCAAAATTGATTTTGTCCCAGTGTTACTGCCCTCAAAAGCACCTCTTTGAGCTATGCATTGTTTTTTTATAAATCAAGAGGTGGGTTTAACATTTAGAAATGTAAAAAAGAAAAGAAAAACTGCAGTTAACCTTTGATGAGACCGACTTGAAAAGAGTTCTTGAGTGGGTGATGACATACAAATATTATTCAGTCAATTTATTGGCAGAAGCTAGACCTTCTTCTTTGGGACAGCTGGTCTAGGTCCTCATTTCTGTACTGCAGTAATGGCACATCCCCAGAGGTAAAAGTGAATTACTGTGTGTGTGTGTGTGTGTGTGTGTGCGTCTTCCACTATACTTAGACACCCATTGGAGGTGTGGTTAAAAGCAGGAATCTAAAGATGCCATTCTTTATTAATGTCTGATGATATGAAGTGGGCAGAGTCTCCGGAAGGAGCCCGAGGGCTATCAACTTTTCGGAGGTAATGAACGCTGCAATTAAAATCTCTTTTAAACACTGACGCTTATTTTTCAACCTCGATCACTCCTGGGGGAACATATCAAGGCAGTTATATAACACGGACATGGAGTGACACATTTCAGCTCACCTTTTAAAATAGCCCGGACCCGCAGGAGATGGGGCAATGGTGGAAAAAAGGGAGCATGTGCAATTCAATTTAGTGGCATGGAGACGGGTGGGCATGGAGACGGTTGGGCATGGAGACGGGTGGGCATGGAGACGGGTGGGCATGGAGACGGTGCCTGGTGCGCCGGTTCCGGTATCTCAGTGTTTATCTCAGAGTATATACTGATTTTAAGTTGCCTCTAGAATTTAGTTCATGTCTAATACATGATGTAAGAACCAATGCAGTTATGAAAGAAATCCTTGAATTGACCCAACCCAACTGGCTGTTTTTTTTGTTCAGTCTGTGATGGATGCTTTTTGAAAATATGAGTCTGTATTTCTGTACGGTTTGTACAGTGTGCCACAACCTCTGGCATCTTGTAAACGTTGAGTAAAACTGAGTTAATCTTATTTAAAATTCCAGCTCTGTTACACATTACGTCGCGTTTCAGAACTTCTGAGAACGGAAACTGTGACTCGTTGGTTCGATACATTTCCAGATCACTCCAAATTTTGTGGATAAAAGAGAATGGATTTTATCCAAAATTCAACAAAGACCAAATATGACAGGCGCAAATGAATCTTAAAAACTGAAAGAATGACAACAAACGAGAAACCCCTCGTCCCAACCCTCAGGGTTGTGTGCTGGTTTAATCCTTATAATAACCTTATGAAATTTGTTTGTTACCCTGAGTACTTTCCGATGTACGATCAACTCAACTCATTGAAATACATGCAAAATATGCATTGTTATTAAGGAAAGTCACTGAAAATAAATGCACTTACCAAATGTTCACACATAAATATTTGCGCTAATTACTTTTCTTGGGGGGGTTTTGTGTAGACACACATGTTCTCATTAGTGAAAGCTGCCCTCCTGAAAACTGAATCCAAACCACTTTTCTAGGGTGGAGAGGAGTGCATGTTACTGTTACTGCTGATAAAGAAAGCATACGGCCTGATTCTTTGTATGTAAGAATTCTTTGTATGTAAGAATTCTTTGTATGTTCTCTGCTATGTAACAAAGTGATTCTGTAATTCAAAACGGACCCTGACGACTAAACGCGCAGTGGGGGCTGTGATCTTTGCCTGACGTGGGATGCGTGTGTTTTGAACATTTACTACGCACTGAAAATTACGAGATCATCGAGCTCTGGTTTGCCCGTTCTTCCTGAAGCAGACACGCGGCGTTGCGGTTTTCTCCACTGTTAAATGTTGTCTTAGCAGCGAAGACAGAGGCTTGTCCTGAAACTATCTCTGACCTGACAAGAAATGCAACTAGTGCACTGAGGGGAACTCACTTCTTCATGTAGGCGCCACTGTCCCACCCAATTAAACTTGTCTGTCCCTGGATGACAAGAGTGATTCCATGTGGGCCCAGAGCAGCCCCCTGTGGATTCTACAACCCTTCGCACTGCTCCGTTCCCACGCTGAGGCTGAGACCGCTGCATTACGCAACTAACCCCCCCGGGTGCCTGGCCGGCCGTGTGGAGCTGCACACAGGTGTATGAGGGAAGGAAGGGGGCTTGGACCTTCACAGCCGGCACCAGGTCGGCCCACAGGGAAGCGCGGAGACGGACGCCAGTCTAGTACCCCAAGTTGAGGGTCAGCCGAGGAAAAAAGCTCACTTTGCAGAACCGGGTTCTGCGGAAAGATTACCACGTGTAACGCCTGGGCCATTGGTGATTACTGGATCCGCTAGAAAACACTTGGACACTCTGCCTCCTCTCGTACTATTTAAGGAAAAGGGGAGAATACTTCACATAGCAATTTTTACAGTGATCCTTCTTAATGCATGAATATTGGTCTGCTTGCTTTCACCAGTTTTACTCAAATACATGATGGGTTTTAGATGGCCCATTACCTGCCCAGCCTATGTTAGAATATGTGTATTACGCTGCTGTTATGTACATTCATTCCATTTACTAGAATAAGCTTTGCTACTTTGCTTAGGATAAGCGATTTGGGGATAATGAGAAAATAATCAGGTTTAATTCCCTATAGAACGCCATTTGAGCAATATCATCAGCAAAAAAAAAAAAAAAAACCTACGCAAGGTAAAATCTGACTTATTACCTTAAAACAGCAAATTAGCCAGATAAATCATGTCAGCCTTCCTGGATGTGGTTTACAGTTTTCTAAATGGCTCCATTTAACCCCATTCATCTCCTACTGGCTCATTTGGAAATAAGGATATCAATTAGGTGTAAAGCACTCCACAAAAGCTCCCAAGTTAACAATCACTGGACATGTGAATGGATCATCTGGGACATCAAGCGCGGCGACTGTAGATTCGCACTGCGCTGGTTCCACACCAAGTTGACCAAGGGCCATTAAATAGGCATTATCGCGCTACCAGTTTCATTATGCAACGTATGAGCAAACGCACGTGTGGGCATGCACGCACACGCCCTGACCCACACAACCATATGCGCTCGGCTTCAATCATCGGGCAATTCATAAGAATTCATTAGGGGGATTTGTTTCTTTTTGGGGCACAATTGACACAAACCATTTTTACCATTCCATCTTAAGTCATACAGAGTCTTTTTTTCCCCACTGCCACCCAAATGTGTAAAATAAGACTGTAGAGAACGGACTGATGCTGGTAGAGGGGACACAATATCAATTATGTGCCATGTTTATCAGTACCCGGGGCCCTGTTGCAATTTTGGACCCCGTTTCTAGCACAGGATGATTGGAGTTTAAACAGATGCCCTCTCCAAACGGAGAAGGCCAAGCGTCCGTCACATTTTGGACTTTTCATAGATAGGTTCAGAATGTCCTATTTCAGAGAATGCGACGATAAGACTGTTATTTATGACTACAAACCTCTTTATCATTTAGTCAATAAAAGGCCTCTTACTGCTTTCCTTTCTCTCCGTGGCGAGCCAGAAGTCAGATATTTGTATTACTCTCCTGCTGCCTGGGGGCGATGTCAAAAGCTAAATCATGATCAGCCCTGGCTTTCTGGCTAAATTGTGTATTAAGGCCTGAGGCCAAAAGGTGCAGAAGCTCATTACTTGAAGAAGAAAATAAGTTTTTTTTTTCTTCTTTCCTTTTTCTTCACACACGGACACACATTTTGTTGTTCAAATTCACATGCACAGGAAGATGAACGCATCTCCTTAAAACAAAATATATAAATTTTCTCTTTTTCTTTTAAAGTAACTTGCATCTGATTTAAATATCTTTTACCTCTTACGTAACCTGTTATTGAACAAAACAACTTGAAATGCATCCCTTGCCTATTATTTATACACATAAATAAGTACAATAGAGCAATAAAGGGTTTGCTCAAGAAACGATCTCGGCGATTAACTTGCAGCATGCAAAGAGCGTGCAATGCAGTTGCTTTGTGTCTGCTATGTAACAAAATGATTCTGTAATTCAAAACGGACCCTGACGACTAAACGCGCAGTGGGGACTGTAATCTTTGCCTGACGTGGGATGAGTGCTGTGACGGCCGTAGCGACATCAGTTGTTTTTCATGATTGCTGACCTCTCGGGATCTCTGCGTCGTCACCGGCAGCACAACAGTGACCTGAAGCGTCACCTGAGTTACGCTCATGAACAACAAAAGGGGCAGGATGGTCTGACGGGGCTGTTTTATCTTGTGAAATTGTGAAAGTTCCCTTTAAGCTGATGATCAGGAGATGAGCAGGATCCAAGGTCAGCATCACCTTGTAAGGGTGTAGGTGACACCGTATATCTGGTTTGGACTTGGTCCCAGCCTTAGTTTAATGCCACATGGTTCTCACCTTCAGAGACCCAAAAGCACCTGTATGATGTCAGCTGTTAGCAAAAGTGAATATCAAATAAGGGTTTGAGAACAAGACAGAAGACTCCACCCCCGAAACAAATGTTTTAGAAACGGGTGAGTCAATGGAAAATGTAACACAGTGGTAATCAGTGTAACAATTGTTTTAGAGCAATGGGAAATTCACTTACAAAAGCAACACTGCTTTAGATCGCCTTTACTATTAGTAATTACTTCACTTTTCTAACCAAATATTTGGTAGCAGACCTGGTGCTTATCGGAGAACTGCAATTACACTGACTTATACAGGAACAGGCAAAAAATTACGGTAACGTTTATTAAATACAGAAAAACAAGGAAAATGATTCATTATTATTTACTATTACTTTTCCACACCTGTTGTGTAGCACTGAGCTTTGTATTTTTGGTTTGTTCAAACAAATAAATCATGATGATTTCTTGGAAAAAGTCTACCTCAGTCCTTTGACAATCCCCCTTTTTTTCAGCAGGGCCGTGCAGGCCTTGTGTAACCGTTTCCGTCCCAGTCTGCAGCCCTGCACTGCCTGCTTTGTTCTTCCACAACTCATAAACATCTGCATGACCTCTTTCATCTGGTCCCTGTGGTTAGCAGCCCCTTTTGGGCATGGCCTCTTGCAGGATTAGCTGCATGATAAAACCTCTTTTATATTGTTGTTTTAAGCGGCTCGTCTAGTTGCTGTTACAAGTACTAAACCCGTTTACGGTCCTGCCACAAATGAATTGTTTCCTGTTGTGGAAAAACTTACCCCTCATTCTTTTTGCATGTTAAATAAAATTGTGACCCGAAATGACTTTTTACCATTTTCTATTTTCTTCAACTAGACAGGTTTATCAAATTTACCTTTTCGCCGTACCTGGAACTTATGCTGGTTCTTGCTTTATTTTCAATAAATAATGATTTAACATTATACGTTTGCCACGATATACGCAAGCCTTTTTCTTTGAATTTTTTTTCAAGATTACGTTGCTATGCCTTGGGGTAGATACATTCCTTCCATTTCAACTTTTAGACTGGTTGTTGAAAAAATGTTTCGTAGACTTTTCCATGGTAGACGGCGATCCTCAGACAAACAGTGAATGGCGGGCTTTTATATGACCTCTGCGGCCCACTGACCATTGGAAGACGTTAATATTTCAGGTAATCGGTGAACCTTCATCCAACATCTGTCCTTTCCACTCAGGGGCAGGTGGCGCAGTTGAAATTGTTTTAAAGGTGCTGGGGTGCTCCCGTGTTGGGGGGGGTGCTCCCGTGTTGGGGTTCAGACGCATCCCGTGTTGGGGTTCAGACGCATCCCGTGTTGGGGTTCAGACGCATCCCGTGTTGGGGTTCAGACGCATCAGAAAAGGTAGTGATGTATCCCCCAGATGCCCAGTGTGCTTGGTGTATGAGCTGGAGCAAATCAAGTATCGACCCCGAGCCTTTATGAGCTGCGGAACATTATATTCTCATCAGAGACACGGTGGCTGAAAAGCTTGGTCTCTCTGCCTTGAACCATGGCTTTGCTTGTGGACTGTAATTGTAGGAGAGGCATGTTGATACCTGACAAGGGGGACCTGTCAATCTCATTGGTTTCAAAATACAGCCTTTTTTTGATGCAGATACTGTATATTTGATTCTATACACAAATTGTTTAATTTGCTTTAAAGAATAGGAAGATGCACAGTAATACTCATGTTTGTAGAACTAGAAACAAATTCATCAATAGATATAAGATAGAAATAGAAATAAGAAAATAAGACATTTGGTATATAGTTTATGATTTAGTTTAATACAAAATTTTACTGATTCGTATCCTCCATTCCTCAGGATTAATTTAGGTTCTATTATATCGACAAAAGAAAGGAAAAGATATGAACAAAAAAATGAAAGCACATGTTCACAAAGGGTTTCGCTTTCAATTTCGGCAAGCATCCTTTTCGAAAGGAAACAAGGTTCTCCCTGGAGTTGAATAACATGCCGTTATTCAATTTATTTAGCGAATTGAGTCTTGAGAAAGAAATGGGCGGACGGGCGCTCATTAAGGACTGTTGTGGAGAAAGAGTTGTGGAAAAGGGCCACAATGCCCTTAATGAGCGCCCGTCCGTCTTCGGGCGGGAATTTAACCGTTATTTCCTCCCTCCTCCCGCTTTCTCCAGACGTGGCCGTTTCTGAGTTCACTGCAGGACGCCGGCTACTGAGCCCGCCGCGCGCTGGAGATGCATTGTGGTCCGGCTCGCGACGACCAATCCCATCACTCGCCCTGCGAATGGAAACGTATTGATTTTTGTAAAAATGATTAATACGAGGAGAATAATTAAACTTCATTGAGATGGATGGGGTTTCATTTAGATCGTCTCATCTTTTTCACCTCAGTTCAGTGGGGGAATCAAGTCTGAAACCCTGGCACCTCAAGTCAGTCTGCCATTAAGGCCGCTGATCAAAGCAGCATTTTTTTAAAGAGAGCTCCTTGAAAATATTTTGTATGGATCTGATAAAGTAAATATGACATATATGTGTGTGTGTGTGTGTGTGTTCATTAAATGAATAATGGTGAATTAATTTTCAGTGAGTTATTTCCCATCATGCTTTTCTCCTGAAGGTCTGTGGCGTACTTTGCTTGTTCCTGTCTTTGGTTATGACCTTCCGGGCAGCTGCGGTTGAAACCACTTCATTCAAGACAACAACCATTGAAGTCACATTAAATATTCTGATCAATTCCCTTCGTCCTTATTGACAGTGTTTTGGTCAACGGCGTCCATTCTTATTTTGTGGCGTATCACATTTCTAATGCCCCTGTCAGGTGGTGAATTCAGTGATTGCACTTTCTCAAATCGGCAAATATGTGCAAATGAAGTCATAGTTAATGTTTTTGTCTTAAGACATTGTTATTAATTACTAAACAGAACCCCACAACCAACATAACTGTTGGCCTTAATGCTCTTTAAACTTCACACTGTAATCTTTGAAATAGGAGGAAAAAACATCCTATGATGTCAAAATATTCCAGCAGCAAAGTTCCCAAGAGCATTAAACATGACTGGAACTCCTGTCATTTCACAGACTATTAATTGGCTAATGTCCATTACCCATAACTTCCTCTATTGTGTGACAGTAAGTAAGTAGGATCATATGTTTTATGAAGAGGATATTGGTAAATTGGGGTCAAACACAGAAAACATTAAATTAATTTACTCAGCAATTAACAAAATACTTTATGGGAATTTGACTGCCAAGTGAGAATTGACTTAAGGCAGAATCGTTACATAATGAAACATCTCGTTTGTTTAAAAAAAAACAAAACAACCTTGCTATACGCTTCATCAATACCATTACTTTGTGTCTTCTGTGAATTTCCAAATGTAATGAGACTCACAGGACGCAAAAATGAAGAACACGCCAGTGTTTAATTAGGAAATGTTTTGGTAATTATCGACTCAATGGATTTACAAATCCTCTCATGATTACAGTGCGTGTGAAAGAGGAATAAGGTGAATCTGAGTTTCCATTACGTTATTTTGATTTTCAAAATGAAACACATCCTGTGTTCTTTTCCCCCGGTAAAGTAAAACCCATTTATTGTGCGTTTCACATTTCAGCAGTCATGACAGGCCCTCACAGCTCTCTCTTTTTAAGATAATCCCCTAATTGTCCCTGTATCGATTTCACTGTGACAGTTGCCACTCATTCCCAGAGGGAATGCCGACTGAAAAGCTGTCTTCAATTCTTCCGGTTAAAGGTTAAACAAGTTAGAGAGTTATGGGTGCATGTGCAGGATTGTAAGAGAGGCCCTGTTGTGAACGTGTCAGCCTTTTCTTTTTCAGTCAGTCCATAAGAATTCAAAAATGCTACTGAAATTAAGCGACATGGTGGTCAAATTTCCTCATTAAAAAGCCTAAGAATGTGGACGGTAGTTGCATGGGAGAGCACTGGGCGGTGTTTTAAAGGACTGAGGTTTAAATTGAAATGGTTGTGGATGTGTCTGGTTTTTTAGAGGGTCACTCTTACAATGTGCTCACTGAGTTTCCTCAGGATGAAAATGTCTCCCTGTAGCTCTACTGCATATTCATTCATGCGTTTGTCGACTATTGGGCAAAAACAAATTGTTGCAGCGCACTTGCTGCAGAAGGCCAAAAGGTCGGTAGCCTAGTTTACTTCTGTTTTTCGATAATCTCAGTTTACCTCCCTCGAACCTAAACCGCAGTCGACGCAGGTCCGTTTTCACGGTTCACAAACGGGATCGGGGGTGGGGGGGTGTTTAATATCTGGAAGGAAACCTTTACCATGCCAGCAGAGAACCTTGTTACAGTGACAGAAAACAGATGCACATTTCTTGTTTATAACCATCTGAGGATATATGATCACAGTGGACAGATAACCGTAATTATCGGAAAACCATTAACATTCCGACACTATCCATATGCTTCTGCTGCTTCATGCATGACCTGGATGCCACAAGGTTGCACAAACACCATTAACGTAAATGTTTGGTTATATCATGCATCTTCCCTTGGGCTCCGTCGAAAAATGCGTGTATCCTTTATCTTTATTAAAAGTGGAGTATTTATGGATCAGGTATTGGTTAGTTGCGTGCAAAAAGTTTTGAAAGTTCGGCAGTCATGCCTCCATGAGACTAGAGGCTTTTTGGATATAAAGTTTCACTGATTCTATCCATCGAAGAAATGCCTGACTTAGGTTGGATCTGTACAGTTGTCATTGTGCCTGCAAAATGCATGTAAAAGAAAAGGGATGTGATTACATAACAATCAGTTATCCTGTCATGAAAATGCATCGACATGCTGCTAACGTTTGACAATGTTTACAAAAACTAATATTCTCAAAACAATTTAAAATAAACACTCAATGGCTGAGACAAATCTAATCTGTGCCCGTCCCAGTAAATGCAAATTAAATCACTGTACCGAATTCAATGTTCTTAAACAAGAAACGGAAGGAATACTTTTACAAGATAAGATACTGTCACAAGACACTAGGTGGTGAGCTGTAAGTTTAGGGTGGGTCAACATTTTGCTTGAGTGTAGTCCAAACTCCCCATTTCTTGTCCCCCAGAATCTGATTAAGGACCAGGCAGAACTGTGAGTGATTCCTTATTCAGACTGATCGGACGATAGTCGTGATCTGTCTGACAACAAGCAAACTTGTTTGGACAGCAGTAATCCCCACTTCAGCCATGATTAACGGACAAACCTCAAGTTCTTTCGTGTGGTTTGCAGTCTTCTGCTTTGAATATTTCATGCGATTTGAACGCAACGGTTTCAGCTTCAGCGATCGAGAGCTGGGTCTTGGCATACAGAGAGCAGGAACGGTGGCATAAACTCTGCATAATCGTTAAAGTCGCAAAACCTGATTCTAGAATCTTTTAAATAGTATACATTTATTAACGTGCTATGTTGTGAGCAAGTGATAATTTCAAACGTATTAGGAAATATAGATTGCAAGCATTTACCAAAAGAAGACTTATTAATTAGGATCTCTAATAAAGTCATGCAGCGGATCTGGGAGTAATTATGTCCACAGTACACATTAACAGCAAGGGGGCTTTTTCTAAGGAACACATCAATTACAGCCCAGCTTTTACATGTAGGCTTCTTCTCGTGCCCTTGTTAATTTTAAACACTTCCTCTCTCTCAGGTTTATTTTGCCTTGCCACACATGTTCTCAGCACATAAACCATTCCATGGTCAGAATATCCGTTGCACCGAGAAGTTGCAGACAAATTGAGTTGCCCAGCTGATCAGGCTTGTTTCCTTTAAGGCAGACCGGCTAAAATAAAGAGGCTGATGTTCGTACAGATATGAAGGCATCGTAAAAAGCATTGAAAAGGGATCAGAACAAATAGGCCAAAAAGCAAGAGGATGTCTGTAATATTTGGACCTTCTTACCATAGAAGTATAGACTGAGCTCCTACAAGCTTCTGGTATTTAACCAAAGATGTTGTTTATAAAGTCAAATTTATAAAAAAAAAATGACTGCTCTGTCCCTTACCTCCATGTCCCCAGAATAAAAAAATTCCTCTATAAATAAAAAAAATATTCTATAAATCCCTACATGCGTTTAGATTTTTGACGTAATCATTTGTCCTGAAGGGAACACCCAAACCACAACATCGGTGACCTTTTGACCCGTTCTAGTAACCTTTAGGGGAAGAATTCATATCAATCTGGAACGAGCTGAAAGACTTGGAATGAAGTCAGGTCTGTAATTGTCTGTGTAGCCATTTTTTCTGACAGACAGATTTGTTTTGCATTGCGATTGTTTGAGTAAGCTCTGTGGGGACGATAGATCAGCAGATTGTTTTTAGACAAGTTTGTTAATGAACACCAATCAAAACCCAGTGCTGTTTCAGTTGCATACAAAAATAATGTCCTTTTTTCTGTTTGCCTTAAATGACTTGAAGAATGTTCCAAGAATACTTAAGAAGGAATTCTGAATGTCTCACAAGAGACTTTGCGATCTATTTTAAATGGGGGGAGGGGGGGAGTAATAATAATTGAATCTACCTGGGTTCATATTGAAATAAAACAAGGCTACAATGATGACAGGTCCAACTTGAAGCTATGAGCTTTGTTCAAATATATAGAGAGCTCCTACAAGCTAGTAGGAACTGACAATTTCTTAAACATCTGTGTTTGATTAGAAAAAGTCTGGGTTGCCACGACACTGGTGTGAGATAGCATCAGCTCCTTTCCGAGCACCGAGGACATTATGAGCTGCTCCAGTGGACGGCTGGGTTGTTCCTCCAGTCCATCAGCCATCCTCATGGAAAACATCACCGGAGACAAGCGGGCGTTATGGCGCGGCCTGTAGTCTCTCACTTCCCAAACTTGCCTGTCACCCTAAGGAATCGAAAAATAAAACAGTTATGGCAAGGGGTGAAAAGTATAAATATGATTAAAAAGAAACACAAGCTGGTTAAAAAAGAAATAAGAAAGGAGATCCTCCTCCTTTTGAAAACGCGGCATCAAAACCCGTGCGCTAAACTTGGCCATGACATAAATATTCATGACTTTGGCCACAAGTCGCAAAATCATAATGATAGCATTAGTGATGTCATTACACTGGTTAGAAAATGTAGTAGTATGGAATTCAACAACATTTCATTTATCATTACAATATTTAACATTCTTTTTAGATTACATTATAAGGGTCTGTCTACTAGCTGCCTGATTTATATATATATATATATATATATATTTTTAAAACGGATCATTGTTTTCCATGTACAATTTAGACATGAATGCTAAAAACGGCAGCACAATTACTCCAGCATTGATTCTGGCATTGATAGTGTCAATCGAGAGACTTCTCTGCTAAATGTAATTTTCCAGATAAATTAAGATTAGTTATAAAGTTAGTTGGGGATAGTCCAAACTCTATATGCAATTCGCCGTTAGGGTAAACAATGTTCGTTGGACCACCATGAGAACTTTACACACAATTCCTTCTGAATACTAGTGAGTGCTTTAGAAAGCAATGCTGCATAATACCGTGAGCTATGATAATAAGCAATGCAATGCTAATGCCGTGAGGTAGCTACTTAATTTGCACACATAAAAAAAAAAAAAAAAAACTAACATTGCGTACTGAAATGGTACATTTGTACTGCTAAAGTTCTGTGGTGTAATTTCCAGAAGTCTTGCTTGTCATCCCATCCTCCAATATTGAAAGCTTCACGTATGCAAGGGTTTACGGCGTTAATCCAAATGCGCTTGCTTACGCGCGTAAATAACGAGCTTCATTTGGACCGGGCATGCTTACGTTCATTGCTTACTCACCAAGCACCAGGAAACGTTAATCGAATTTTGTTGTGCTTCAGACACAAGTAATTCAACATCATGACCACTTAAACAATAGTCCCCAGATGATTAACAATGTTTCTTTAAAACCCCTTTAAAGAAAGGTGTACTGTCAATTTTAATTATCATAGTAACAAATATGCAGGCAACGCTAAATGCTGAACAATGGAGCATATTTTGCACATGCCTAAATATTTTTCCAAGTCGGCAAGTTGAATATTTCATTAATAATGCAAAAATAGCAATTTTTTTATAATGCTGTGGGATTTGCAATATCGATGATAACGCTTGCTATAGATACACCAAACTTGGCCAATCTGAGACAAGACTGGGGCACAGTTTCTGGTTCAGTTTGAAAAGCCACAGAGAGCCTAAATGACCGTTTCTCTGAACCTCATCATCTTGCGAGAGCCATTTAGCACATAATCAGTTTGTTGTTGCACTCGTATGGCTTCTAATTAAAACTCTAACCTTTGAAACTCTGACCCTGTACCCAAAGACACAGAACATAAACAGGAAAAATCAGTTTAATTGCTTTAAAAACACTTTTTGTGGCAATGTAATTGGACCTCTGTGAAACAAATGAATCCCCAGGGCATTCTCCCTAATGAATGTTAAAATGCAAGCTATAGTTGGGCACTTAGACAGCCTGGCCAGTGGTCCCTAATGAGAGCCTATAAAATCAAATCAAAGAATATGGTTTTCCCTCACTAAGCAGATTTCATAGAGCCAGTTCAACAACGATTGAAATGCTCTACCAAACACATTTAAAGAAATTTCACGAAAGAATACTGAGAAACGAGCGATAGATTTACTTTTGAAAGGGGCTCAAGAAAAATACCTTCAGTGGCAGGAGCTGTTTGTTTTCACCCATTAAGGCTTTTGGCCTCGGTTTATTGAAGTTCAGTTAGAGATGAACAGCCACACCTTTGTTATATAGGAAATACTCTGTTGATTACAGGGAAACCTGTAATGACTTCTGTGAGTATTTTGTCATTCATCCCCACATTGTCATTTTGTCACTGTGCTGCTGACATTACCATTTTTAAACAGTCTTTATAGCTATGTCTGACTAGCAGTGGATGTTTATAGGTGCTGAAAGCTTATCGTCAGTTTAAACACAATTTTATAATTGTTAGCTCTTGAAAATTAGCAAGGTTTTGGAACTATATGAAAAACACACAAATTGTATTTTTTCCATGCAGTTGTATCTTTATTACTTTACTTTAACTTTACAGAAATAATACACATTTGTAGATGAGGAATATAAGTTTGCTCTGTGTCCTGATCCTGCACTAATGAAATGAAACAACCCTTCCCTCTACTTGGACCGGACAGGACTGAGACTGCTGTCCATGACGACTGCCTGCTCAAATTCCAGAATCCCAACAGATGGCAGCATTTCCCAATGCATCTGCAGGCACAGTGAAATGGAGGGTGAGAGTGATCAAATGGGGTTGCATGATGTACCATGAGTTAATAAAGGACTAAGTTTTTTTTTTTATATACACATTTAAATGCTATAAAGGATTTTAAAACTTTTAAAATAATTTTTTCATTATTCAAGCACATTTTTAAACTAATAACCAGAAGGTTGGAGGTTCCAGTCTCAAGAGGGACACTCCATGACTACACGTATATAACTAGAAATGTAGGAGCATGGTAATATAGGCATCTTGCTGCACTGGATCCAAAGGGACGTGTCCATGCTAATCAGAGCTAAGAATGTACAAACATTTAAAAATGATGAATGTGAGTATTCTCTAATCCAAAAGAAAACAAATCTGGTTCAAATGTAACATCCTAAAACCTTTTGTCCCAACTGCAAACTAAAACAAATATTTTCCATCTGGCCTCCCTTTGAGCTCAAGATCTAAAGGCACAACTGCTTACCCCTTTCGTGGCTTTGATGAATTTGACTTTACAATGATATGGCAGGAGTTTTTTTCCCCTATTGTTTCATCCATTTGAACTTGTTGGTAAATCCATAATATTACTGATTAATGCTAAAACAAAAAGCATGTTTCTTCATGGAATCTGTTAGCATTACAGTTTAAAGAGATAGGGTCACTTTTTTTATTTATTGAGACTTGACTATAATGATGTTGTTGGTGATTGTGATACTCCAGATGATGAAAATCGCGTGAATCGCCGAGGCAACAATGAGTAAAGTGGGATTAGGGGATAATAAGCTGTAATAAGGCTGTTCTTAATGGTAAGGGATCCACAGCCGATCTGAGCTCATTTTCATTGGCTCTCGGATGCAGCCGTGAGAGGGTCACAACTACAGCTTGGGCTGGAGGTCATTCTGCCTTCGACAGACACAGTAAAGAGGATGGCAAAGTCACTAGGTTACAGTGCACACTTCTCCTGTGTGTTCTCCTGCACTAAAGTCCTGAGGAGCAGTGCTGGTGAATTATCATCCACGTGTTGTTATCTAGATGCCTTCCTAAACCTGTAGCCTCTGTTTGAGTAGAAAATGACATTTAAATATAACATTTCACTGAGGTCAGTATTTTGTCTGACGGTGTATATTATTTGTTTTCCTTTTCTCTGTCCTGTTAGTTGTGTGTGTAGATTGTGTACTGAGTGGGAAGCAAGGCTAACCGTCAGATGTTTGTCAGATGTTTTTCTGCAGTTAAAGTTCCTGTTTTTCAAGGTAATGCAGTTAATGTAAGTGTTTCTTTAACCCAGAGGCTGGTTACATAAAGCTTTAATGCTAACATTGTAAGCTGTAGTCTATCACATCCACACACCCATGTGCTGGCTCCTGTAGGGTTTCCAGGGATATCCAAGATGCTCTTCCCCGTGGCTAGATTCTCCGACCGCCAGGAGACAACGTCTACATCATAGCTGTAATACAATTATGCTGAGAAAGTCAACACTCCGATCTTCATACCTTCATTGTTTAAGAAATAAACCTGTAGGCCCTGTAAATATTATCCACCTGAAAACATTATGGGTGAGTTTAATGTAAAGGCTGACAAAATATTGGGGGGAAAAAATTAGGCGCAAATCATGGCTAAAATATGAAAGATGTTAAAAAGGATAACGATACAGGAGATGCAGTCCTCCTGCAGAGTGCACTTTTCACGCAGAGAGAGGGAGGTCAGTGCTGCTGACGTTAGCTGTACGGAGGTTGCGATCCAATGTACGACCACCCGTTCTCCTGTCTAAGACCGTCGTTCCATCACAAACAGAGGGCCGACAGACGGGCCACTCCGGTCTGTGTTAATTAACAGAGCGGCTGAGGATGCAGCCTCAACACGGAGTTGGCGGGGGGAGGATCCGTTTTTTAATGAATGATTTGTCCTATTGCCGCTTACAGAACAGTCGGTTTCTCCTGATTGGCTAATTTACTCTCTTCTCCCTTGCTTTGGCTGGAAGGAGGGAGTTTTTACCCTGCGGGCCACGCTCTCCCGCTCTTCCTTGCTGCGGTTGCAGACCCCTTTTTCAGGCAGCGCTCCTGTGCGATCCAGCACGTTGAGCAAGGCGGGGCCGCCCTCCCGGGGATCCGAGGCGGCTTGTCAGCGTTTAGAAAGTGGACCGGGCCTTTTCTGGTTCTGCTGCTCTCTCTCCCTCCCTCTCTCTCTCTCCCTCTCCCTCTCTCTCCCCGTTTCACGCTGCACTGCCCCGTGCCCCGGCGGGCCTGGGTGAATCGTGCTTGTGAAGCGCGGAGAGGTTAAGGCACATGCAGGACTGCACTTCGCTTCACTTCAGTCACTTCGCGGACAGCCTCCTAGTTCACCTCCGCAGCGACGCCACCCCCCCCGGTCCCCACAACACTCTTCCTGAGGAGCCACTGTTACAAGCAACTTTGCCAACTTTTTTTTTTTTTTTCAAAGGAGGAAATTGCTGGGTAACGTTCACCCTTCCTCAGTAGCGCCCTTTCCACCCCATTAAAAGTAAAACGGGGAACATGGTGAACCTGATTACTCATTAATAACTGCTAAATAGATTCCGGGTAATGGTTAGCTTTCACATTGCTTTGCTGGAGCTGTACAGCCCGCGCGGCTATTAAAGCACAAACTCAAAGTTCACATTAAGATAGCATCTCAGATCAGAGGCGACCTTGCATTGCGCAATATCACGCAGGGGTCAACAGATACGGAGTTTTTAAACGACTTCCTTCATAACCGAAATGCACCCACCTGCAGCAGTCTCTTTGATTATTTGGTACCGGTGCATCACGCATTGCTGAAATAGGGTTCAGCGTTGATTTTCAACTGCTGCTGCGGTAGTCATTAATAAGATGAAGTTAAGGTAATTGAAGCAGTTGAGAAACATTGGCCTGTGTTAAGTTGCGACTTCCACAGCGACTTCTAAAGTTTTAGAATTTGCATCCAAGCCATTGAGACAATTATACGTACGACAGAAGGCAATGGATCGTTTAATCATGACGTGCTGATTTGAGTGGAATATCTTTTAGAACAGACCCTCGCTACATCAATATAGTCCCAGATGTAAGGATTTATTTCTCGGAAGTGGTGGAAGGGAAGGTTGATGGGGGGCCCATTCAGTTCATACAAACTGTATAAAAAACTAGATCTATGTTATTGAATGAGATTTATAAGAGCTGTAAATATCTGTTCTATGGCGAATTTAGGGATTTATGCTCTGTAGAATTGGCCAGTTCTTTGGAAATGCCCAGGACTAATGACTGATTTTCTTTCTCCCTGCCTGCACCAACTCTGAAATAATTGTTCCCAGTTTGGAGGGAGGAAAAGTTACACTGCCAAACCTTTTATTTATCTCGCAATCATTCTATACGTGAAAGTCATTGGCACGTCTGTGGCAGACGTTTTCTGAGCGAGGTTAGTAGAATTTGTTCCACTTGAGGCTTGTTGGCCACAGAGGAAAACCTCTATCCTAGTCTTTAAAAAAAATAAATAAAATTTTGTCAGTGCAATTGGAGTCTTTGGCTGTTTAATTTGTTCCTCTACTTTCAGACTCAGACGTACTGTAAATGAATGCTTGATTGACAAGCTGCGTTATAAAACTGAAAGTTATAATGACATTTTGCACAAACGTGTAATTGCAGACACGTACGGACACAACCGTGAACAGTAACACACACACACACACTCGTAGAAACGCGCACAAAGTCTTAAAACGCGGACACGTAGCAGCATTAGGACAGGCATATTGTAGAAGTCTTAAACCCGTGGCATTTTAATTTATGACATAATTAGAAAATTGAGGAACACATGGCAATAGAGTGCTCTCAGGGGAATAAAAGACCTGTGAGAACAGGTTAGAAGTGACAAGCTTCGTTACACCATGGGGGTGACCTTGGGAACTTCTCGCAATACTTAATCGTCTGTTACTTCCAATGGCAAAACCCTCCTAAGGGGCACCCCAGAAATTGGTTATTGTATTGCAGAAGCTATTTACTTTTTGAAGATTAACATATTTAATTTTCTGCAAAACCTCACTGGAGTTAATTCCCTCAATCTGTCATCTCCAGTTATCTAAGCAGCATAACATTTTCAACAACAGATACATTTACCAAATTTGTTTTTTGTTTTAGCATTGTTTTCTACTTTCTGTCAATCTGAGGCTGTTTATTTTATTGTCTTTTTTAATATAAAGGAGATTGGATATCAGTGTGGGTGAGATATTCCTACTGTGGGTTTTATTCCTAGTAATTTTAAGACTTTGCTACATCAAAAACTTCTGATTACCCAAGTGTGAATTGAAAAAAAACACATTTTGTAGTTACTGAAAAGTAAAGACATTTAAAAAATGAATGTATGAATGTATGAATACGGAATATTTTAGCCACTATTTTTAGCCACTCACATAACCTAACATTTTAAGAGAAGAAAATGATTGACAATGTTGAACGGAAAAAAACATGGTTTATGCATTAAACACCCCCCTCCATCACTCCACCGTCGCCTTCCATTTGTACCACTGATCACTCGTGTGTCCTGCCCTGAATCGGCCCTAAAGACTGAGGAAGTGGCGGGGAGATGTTTGGTTCAGACTTTAGGAAGGCAGGCTCTTTTAATAGGCCACTTATTCATTAGAGGGATTCCTTTAGGATGACAAAACAATTTCAGAGACAGGCTGCTGGGAGGTCTGGGTACACACGATTCGCCTGTCTCTGTGTCTGGCAACATTTTCTCACACTCTCAAATTGGTCGGAGACATGAAACATTTCCCTGGCAAGTCCCCTTTAATGTCAGAAGTAAATGGGTCACACTCATCAGTTTTAATCCATTCACTCCTGTTATTTAATCATTTTTTCAATAAAATCACATCAAACGGGTTTCTTCCATTAGTGGTTACCTGATAAGTAGATTTACGTGGCCTTATCATGCTTGTTAGGTGGGCGAATGTTATTTTAGGATTATAACTGATGTCTGGTCATTAAAAAAAAAATATATATATATATTATTTGTCGAAATATTCCTCCATGCATTGATTCAAATTCTGAAGGAACTATATAAAGTACTTGGACAAGATGCTCAACAAGAAATGTTTTGCATTTAAGTCTGAAGCAGCCAGGCTGACAGACTTGCTGTCTGCACTGATATTAAAAGGCCATTCACTGTAGCTTGGTTCTTTTATTGTCGACAGATTCCCTCAAATAGCTGTGTTTCCTGTCACAAGACGCAGACGCACTGGCTCAAACCACAACTGAACCAAAGTTATCAAGAATGAATGGTATATTTTTATCAATATCTCATGAAATGACATTCCACAATCTGTATAAAACCTCATGGAATTTTGATGTGAAAGAGCTTTTGTGCGTAAGTGCTTAATTTTTCTCCAGAAACCGTTTGCTAAAATGTCAGTGAGGAATGCTCACATGGTTTATCTGGGAGAGCGAAATCTGTTAAATTACAAAACTGGGAGAGCTTTGCAGTCTCGCATATGTAGATTTTTCAGCTACTTTAAATATTGGAGCAGTTCAGATTCAGGTTACACATGTGTTAGGGTGATTCCTGTGTGCAGAGTGTGATAATTTCTTTTCCATGGGGGGAATCAGCACCATGGACAGAACCTATAAACTGGTTTGACACTTACTCCCGCACATACAAAAATGTCATATTAAAAAACAAAACCAATACTAATAATGAACAACCAATACTTTCATGAAGGGATGGTTTGTTGAAAACTATTTTGAGATTGTAGTCATCCAATGGGATTTCCTATCCAAGCCTCTTGAATAAATATTTATATATATATATATATATATATATATATTTTTTTTTTTCCCTATAAGTTTCCTTTATGGAAATGGTATTATTAAGCCATGCATGAAGAAATGTCCTTGTCCGTGAACCAAGGCCTCTCCTGAAGGTAAAATGCAAAAACTGCTCATAAATCCTTTGACCATACAGTGCAATGTATTAATCTAATGCACGATATATTGGGGTCTTCAGATCTGAGAGACCGGGGAAATGGGGATCTGTATGGTGATGTGTGATATTCACAGGAACTTTGCCCCTGGTCATCGCTCTTCGCTGCTGGATTTATCATTCTTATTTATTTGCCTGCTGTTGCCATTATTCATGAGAACACACAATAGTGTCCCTATGTCTCTTAGTAGCATTTTCATTTGCACGTGAGGGCTATTGGAGGTACAGTATTGTAGGATACGTATTATTTGTGTTTTATTTTTTTATTTTATTGACGTCTGTATTGATGTTCGAAGCTGGTATTTGCTGGAAAAAAGCATTGCTGATCACCACTGTCAAAATAAAATAATTATTTCCTTAATAATCACAAAAAATGCAACCGCTTCATAGGGACACCAGAGTATTAAATTGGGTTGTTATGTGGATTTTATGTGTCCACAAAGTGGCATGACTACATGAGCGGTTTTGTATTTCCACTAAGTTGCAGGGACTCATGAATGGTTTATATGGGGAAAAAACCATCTGCATTATAAAAGTATTCACGCCTTTGCTGTGACAAATCTACTTCAGGGTCAATACATTATAATGTCAAATTACACGGAAAAATGATTGGCCTCTGTCAGTATGTGGTAAAATTGGCTTACATTGGTTTAGAATGAATACACCTTTCTTTTAAAGTCCCTCACTAAAGTAGTGAATTTCCAGCAAAGATTTAACCATGAAAACCTATGAGCTTTTAAAACAACTCAGGAGTATGGTTGTTAAATGGTTGCACTGTTCAATATACATCTGACTTTTGAGGACCGTCAGTGGAAGACGCCACCTAGATCTACCTGTTCCTCCAAACTGAACCAACCCATAAGGAGAAAACCGGTAGCAAAAAAAGTTAGCCTTTTTAGAGTGACAAGAAGAACAATATTTCTGACTTAGCACACCACCCAGTCAACACCATTCCTCCTGTTAAGCGTTGGGGGTGATAGCATCCTGGTATGGGGATGCTCCTCATCACCTGAAACTTGAGAGGAATATTGATGAAGCCAGGTATAAGCAAAAAAGAGAGAGAGAGAAAAAATATAGTGGTTTCAGTCTGCTAAAAAAATAAAACTGTGCCAAAAATTCACATTTCAGCAGGTCCGAACCTACACTGGATTGGCTTAAGAAGTTGCCCAGTCAAATCTGTTGCCCAGAAAATTCCCAAGTGCCAGGTCTGCAAAGTTAGTATAGACTAATCCCAAAATACGCGCTTCTACCTCTGTAATGACTCTGGGAGGGGAATATAATCAACACATTTCCTTTTTTCCTTTTTGTTTGCAGTTTTTGCTGATATCTAACTGTTATATATACTATATATATATATATATATACTATATATATATAAATATAAATGTTTTTGTTTTTTTGAGCATCCACGTCTTTAGTAAAAGTAATCAAAAAAACCCACAAAAAAAAAATCAACCCCCTGATCATTTGTAATTCATCAAATTGGGGCATCGCTGGAAGGGGCAAAATGTTGCTGAAAAGCGTTCGAGTATACTTCTAATCTCAGCTGAAACGCAATATCACAATCCTCACAATTTGTACTGTTGAATTGCCCCGTATGTAGAACCCTTTATCTATCATCCACGATTAAGAGCTTTGCTAACAGCCACACAATCTCCCTACGACACAGAAAGACCTCTGTTCTTCATCAGGGTGTGTTTTCGCACTTCAGCCGCTAGCGCAGAGAAGCAGAATCTTTCATTAGACCCATTTGAGTCCTCGGTTCTTCACCCTGGCGACAATCCGTCCATTGTGCCACCCTCCCACTCTCCCTCCTCCTCTTTTTTTTTTTTTTCGGTTCCTCCCCTCCCTTCAACCCTGCCACCATGAGCTATATTACTTTGACCCCAGCCTATCAATCTGCTTCAATTGGATAATGATCTGTAATCACTTTCTTTCAGGGGAGTCTATAAAATGGAGCAGGGTCTGCGTTCCTCCCAAGAGGGTTCCTTCTGTTAACTCCCATTTGATCCAGTGCTCCTCCTTTCAGGGCACTAAATACCCTCGCACATGGCCCTCTCTGTACGCCAGTACGAGCGCTGCTGATTTTCCACGCCCCCCTGCCCTAAAGAAAGAGGGCTAAACGCTACACAGAGCAGCCCAGCAGGAGAGCGCCTGAGCTGAACCAAATCACAAGCGCCGTGCCTCTCTCATTAATGCTGGCCCTTCATTACATCGCTTTGTGCTGATGCCTTGAAATCGATTGAACCTTCTGTGTTTGTTGTCGGGAACAGAAGTGTTGATGGCTGCAAGAGTAAACAATTTGGAGAGTTTTGTGAGAGAGACATTGGTATCTAGTCTCTCTTTTATTTTTCTTCCCATCAAACGTTTGGCCACAGTAGATCACAGCTTACTGAAACCATATTTATTTAAAAAAAAGACCCAAGAACGCAAGTTTTCCAGAGAAAAAAATATAGATAAGATGTTCATACACTATTTACCCTTGAACTGTATTTAAAAATTTTACAAATAGTCCTGGTAATTTTCCTGGTTTGATCCTGGAAATCCCACTAGTCTTGTATAATAGTTAATGGTTTTCATTGTCTTATAAGCATGTAATAACAGGAAATAATAATAGTTTAAAATAACATTTCCCATTTTTAGCTACAGTTTAACGTTAGTGTTTAAAATGTGAGGCAAGCTGATTTTTACGGCTGTTGGGAAGATTTAAGAGAGACACAGGCTGAGTGAGATTAACACCATCAATTCAGGGTAATCCTTTGTTTAAACACCCCTGCACATTGGAATATATTAAAGGGGTTCATAAATGTAAATAATAAATAAATAAATAAAACAACACAATAACTTGATGAATGGTGTACTTTCTTTATACAGACAGACCGTCCTTGTATATCTTGTTTTTTGGTCCAGTCTGCTGCTAGTTGAAGGATTTAACACGCCATGCAGATGCCCATTATAGAAGTGTCACCATACAAGGAAGGCACAGATGGAGTCACTCCACCAATCCATGTGGGAGGACAATGGGGGGGTGGGGGTGAAAATCCAAGTTAAAGAGGTGCATCTAACTCGATTTAGCAAATACAAAAGGTACTTGTAGGAGGCTGGCAAGGGGGAGGGGCAAAGCAAGTGCTGGAACATGTCACTCAATCAAGTAAACAACAAACCCATTGGATGTTGTAGAGTGTCTGTAGAGTGTCTTTTTCTGTAGCTATTATATTTAAATTTACCAAAAAACTTTGCATGTTACCTTTTTTGACGGGCAAATTTCGCATTACGTTATTAAAGAAGCACTGTAACAGTGAAATGTATTTTAAAAAAAAAAACGTTATTATGGGAGTAGGAAAAAACTGTAATAGAATAGAAATGTATTTGTTTCAACAGTGGTAATGATGTACAAATGAAGAATACAGCCCTGTGATACCTGCTGTTGGATGGCGTGGAAGTGTGGGTTGGCTGAGATCCTTTATTAGCTTGACCCACTGGCTCAGTCATTTAAAGAAATGGATCCATTTGTGGGTATTCCTCTCTTCACAGACATATCCATCATGGTAGCCGAGTCTCTGATGTTGAACAATGGTTAAGCATAATGAGTCTTGAGCTGACCTCTGACCCTTGCCACATCACCAGCTGAAGACCACTACTGTTTGCCTGGAGGGCAAAACCCGAGTTCCCCTTGAGGTGCTCTGACTTTATTAGAGCTTAAATATTTCCTCCAACAATGAAGCTGTCACACCGACTTTCAAGTTATCTAATTGAGTATGTTTTGCTCGTTCAGAGGACACTCGACAAAACGCCTCCCGGACCAGTTTTTTGTGTCATATTCCTTCTCTTGTTCTTCCCTATGCTCATCCAACAGTGAAGTAGATCGGTTGAGGTGTAATGCACTTTGACATCAGAGCATCAATCTTAGCCAACTAATGCATCTAAACATTCAGGAATTCACATTGGTGGCCCTCCTCTCACTGGTTATGGTTATGGTTATGGTGCCCGTATATTTCCTGTCCTCCCTATACTGAACACTTCGTATCCATATACAGTACACATAGCATTTGTTTGTCGTCATTTGTATAGTTTGTTGTGTTACCAGGGAGACCAGAAAGCAGATAGGTTGTGAACTCTTCAGTATCAGGTGTTTGGCCTTTTCAAGCACGACAAGACATTCAGTCTTTTTTGATCAACTATGTTCTGTTCCCTTACCGAATCAAGTGATTGTTGTATTTTTCTATATCGGATTATATACAATACAGTATCCATCAGATTTCCATTATGCAGACAAAACTACACCACAGTTACTACTAATGATGTTATTATTCAATTTAATATACACATACTCCAGGAAAGACACATCAGCGTTAGATCTTGTGTTAGGCCCAAGGGCAACAGGAATGCAGGACAGCGTTAACATTAAGCCGTTTTGTCAGAAAACGCCACTGTATGGCAATGTATATCTCACCAAGCAGATTCTACTGTCCTCTTCCAAACCCTGGATTAAATTTATTTTCTTCATTTAAGCTCATTTAAGCATACAGTTGCGGTATTCTGCCACCATGGAAAAAAAAACAAACAAAAAAAAGATTGTTGCAGTCATATCCTAGGCACACATTTAATAAATAGTTTTCGTTTTCTCATTTCAGAGCTGACAACAGATGGTGTTTTAATAAAGTCCAGTAGGAATATGACTGTGAGTAAATAGCACAGCGCAAGCCAACTCCGTAATTGCTGGGCACTGTGGTAACCCCTCTCCCGGTGGAGTCAGCGAGGGAGGAGAAGAATGCCCTGCGTACGCTTGCTGGCACCGGGGCGGAAAGAATGGGCTGACCAGAGCGCTCCAACCTGCTTCTTGGCCCGGGCCGCAGCTGAAACGGGGCCAAGTTGGCGGAGCTCCAAAGAGCAGGCCATCAATCCAAGGCAGCTGCAACGATTCGCCATCTTGACGTGATTGTGGTTGGCCATCTTCGGTATTTGTGTGCAGTGCGAACGCATGCAGCCATTACTTTCTCGTTTTGTACCCTTGTTAAGGACCTGAGATTGCACACAGTTATTTTAACTGCTGGGATGGGCAGCTGAGTGGTTTTGGTTCTCACACCTCCCACACAGCTGCGATTTCTGGGAAAACAAAGGGTAACATCCTTTGCAATTTCCACTATGATAAATACATCGAGAAATGTGAGCCTATTGTCGAACGTCCAGAGAGAAGGGGCTTATGGGTAAAAGTAATTAAAAACCAAGGCCAAGGTCCTGAAGGAGGAAACCATTTTTTGTCAAAGTTTATTTTTCACTGTGGTAGAATATTCAGATATTAAATTGATTAAATACCTTTATATCATATGCTTTACATGTATTCAAGTGGACTACATATTCCAAAGTATAAACAAAAAATAAATAAAATAAATGCAGACATTATCTTAACGTTTTTAACCATCCCAGCAAATAACTTATCAAGTGTTGAGGGGAAGGCATCTCTATTCATTAGTGTTAATTAGCACAGTGGCATGTGCCTCAATAATTACATGCTATAGATGGTTTTTAATGGTCATCGAGGCTAAAATAAATATTTTGTGTGTTAGAGTAATTGATTTCAACACTAACAGACAGCACCAGCCTAATGCAGGTTACACTTTGCCCGAAGGAAAGTGGTTTTCTTTCCTTTCAAGAAGGATAGGTTGTTAGTACTTTTAAATGAACAATGTAAGTAATTAAATTTAATAGAAAACCTCTCAACGAGTGTGTAAAATTGAGAAGATGAACGTCCACCAACTTTAAAAACGTACCCACAGGCATTGCTACATTAAAAAAATTAAAAAAAAGAGTTGGGTACTCTGGCCAGCATCCCGCCTGCAACAAGTCCCAATTTCTGCTTTTGAGAAGCTGAGTAAACCAAAAGTGAAGACTGCATCGTCCATTTTGACTTGCTGACATTGCAAAAATAACGGTGCTGTGTGATTCACCTTCTTCTCGAGCCTGTGTGAAAGTGGCAGCGGTCAGCATGTGACAGGAAATTGGGTCAAGAAGCTCTGGCCAAATCGGTTTCCACTTAAATGTGGACATCTTCCTCTTAAGAGTGACCTCTGTAACTCTTGCAGCTGTGTGGTGCGGTGGCAGGGAAGCTGAACATTTGTGAATAAAGCATCTAGGTTCAGGAAAGGTCAGATCACGGAGGGCACTTCTGTTTACCCCTGGGCAATGTGTTTAAACTGAGCTACTCCGGTAAATACCCAGCTGTATAAATGGAAATATACAGAATTGTAAGCTCTGGCGTCTGCAAAGAAAATCATTTATTATTATTATTATTATTATT
Source organism: Hiodon alosoides (assembly GCA_025775065.1). NCBI lineage: Eukaryota > Metazoa > Chordata > Actinopteri > Hiodontiformes > Hiodontidae > Hiodon > Hiodon alosoides. Next base: position 2,270,546 of record JAOYSI010000016.1, on the reverse strand, counting down.
ATTATTATTGTAGTGAAAAAGTAGCAATATTTTTAATTATCGTGAAAATTATGTTTTAAATATCTTAATATTTAAAGCTTTTACATCCTCTGGCTAAGAGCACAGTTTTCATGGGTACTAGTTAACAATAATAATAATATACAAATATATACAAATACCTTTTGAGTAAGATGACATACACCACATGTTATAGTTTAGTGCCTACACATTAGGATGGAGATAGGATTCAAGAAGACACATGCTTTGGATTGTGTTAATAATAGTACCATATAGCTTTATTTTCCATAGAAAATAAGCGATTGCAATTCATCGACTTGAGCAGTTTCAGCTTTTTAATTTTAGTTAGCTAATGAGGTGGGCCTCGTGAGAGTTGTGGCTAGGGGTTTTCAATGTTTTTTAATTTAGTTTTTGTAGCTATTTGCTAGCTAATGCTCTCTAATACACGATTGGCATTGTGCTGCTCAGCCTGAGGATGTGTAATTCCTGAAATCAGCACTAAACCTCTTGTTCAGGCCATGTAGACTGCAGTGTGAAAAAGTGACGGGCGGCTCGAAGGCAACTTGGATTGGAGGAGCCTAGTAGTACTTCCTCACCCTCCCTGCGAATGGTGGTGGGGGTTGTGCCAACGAGCCGGGATACATTAGCACGATTTGCCAATTCCAAAGTTTTTGCAAGAAAATAATTGGCAATACCAAATACAGAAAGAAATGTTGCAAGTAACCTCTTTTTTAATTGGTTAAAAAGTAATTCTTAAGTAATTAGTTGTAATATTGCATTTAACTGTACATTTTTTTGGCATTCAGCAGACGTGCTTATCCAGAGCGACGTACAAAATTATATATTATATATATATAAACCTGGTCAAAATTCTGATAATTCCCAAGCAATTACCATTGCCATTACTGCTGAAAAAAATTAAAATAATGATAAAACGTCTCTATAAAGGTTTAAAATGCTGCATCATACCATTAAAAGGTCATTCGAGATCAGAGTTGGTAGGCCGGCCCTTGGTCATAGAAATTCTTTGAAAAGCCTTCACAGACTTCGCAACAGTCAAAACTACTGAACTACTTAATTGACAACGACAACAAAGGAAACATCTTCATGGCTTTGGAGTTTTCCTCCTGAGTTTTCCTCCTGACAAAAAAAAAAAAAGAGAGAATTTTAGAATTTAATCCTCCCACTTTGCATAACTTGATGCATGAATGGAAATTAATCCTTTATTTAAATGCAATCCCTTGGGCATTGTACCAAAGCCTGAGATAGGGCTTGTTCTTTTAGCTTCGGAATCATTAGGAACAGGCAGCACCTGAAGGAAATGCTGAAGCTTCTGTTTAGAGATTTTCAATTTCAAATGGGTAAACTCTCAGGTGATTGGGAAAATGTTTCATGCATCCACCAGAACAAATGGAATAATTCACAATCAACATTGCCATTGTCATTGGGAAAAAAAACAAAATACGCTAATTTCGTTTGGAGACTTTTTCAACACGCAATGGACTCAAAATAGTTTAATCATAACTAGCTTGGAATAAAAAGTTTAATAGCGTGTGACTGGTGAAAACACGGTTAAGAACATCTTACCTGCTAGCTTATTATATAAGTTTGAAGAAATTAAGTAAAAACTCATGAAGAAATAGAAATAATTTTAGAATAAAAAGAGACTATTTTTTTTTTCATTTTAGTGTGGCTAACAGCTTCCTAAGAGTGACTATTGAGTAGAAAACAAAAATGACGTTTACTTTCTCTGAACCCCCCCAATACGCCCCTTGCATGTTGCTCAAATCTCTAAAGTAAAATCAACCAAAGGTTTAGTGAATTAAAGGGGCTTTTCAATGCTCTTACTCTCAACAAATAACATCAGTTCCCCATTTGCCCTTTGTGTGGTGCCATGAAAAATATTCGCTTCAGTAAAACGAAAAAAAAAATCTAAACAAATCAATTGATTCACAATTAAATGGAACCAGATGGGATTTTGGGGTTATAGAGAATTGCGTCATGGTTATGAACATTATTAAATAAACAATTTTGTCCCAAATCTCAATCCAATCTTTCTCTAATTTAATACGTTTGAAAAAAAAAAAAAAAACTTAAGTAAAAAAAATAAAATACCGGTAATTGAGAGATGCACGCTGCTATTTAATAACAGTTAATTGTTTCCTTTTTTAAAGTTAAGATTCACATTCACAAAAAAAAAAACTTTCTAATCATATGACTAACCTTGTGAGTTGCTCTGCTGTAACTAGGCACTTCATTGCCACTGTAATGCATTCGACAGTGCAGCTGATAACATTCTAAGGGTCTGGAATTGCACACAGTTTGTTCTGTGCCATTAAAGAAACAGCACGGCAATGTATTAAGATTGTGGTACTTGTGACTCGGTGAGCAGTCAAACTCCCGGTTTAGCTACTATTTCTGAAAGTTTTTGCAAGATTTTTGGTAGAAAAAACTGGTGGCACAATTAATTACAATCACCCTGAAAAATTCAGCACGGTCACAATAGAACACACTGGGTCATGTTAGTCATGGTAGAAGTTGAAAAGAACATGCAAACATGTGACTGCAGTGGTACGCCATGCTGGTTTTCAGGGGCACGCTTTTCGGAGTATTCTGCCGTGTGGGAGTCGCTGTAGTTTTTCCTTTTGCAGCGTTAGATCACGTTACACTTTATGAATGTATTTACTGCACAGAAATCAACTAAATAATCTGAGGTAGTGTGCTCCAGGCATAGGATGCTCTTGCCTGTTAAATATTTCACTGCATAATTTACCACGTAAGGAAATTAACTGAGGCACATTTTAATTATCAGCGAAAACACCAGCTCTCTAGTAACAAAAATAAATAAATAAATACTTGGCGCTTCAATCAAGAAAACCGTGCATAAAGAGTCAGAACAGCCTTGCAGTAAGTGTTGACTCCACAGCTGGGGAACTGTGGGCTGCATTTGACTGATAAACAAAAGTTGACTTACGTTCTGACCTACATTAAACTGCTTTAAATACATAGAGAAACTAAAAAGTTGAGTGGGATATGATGTTCCACTGCACAACTAAAACTAAACTTAAACTACTACTTATCCTACACAGACGATTAATTCTACAGCAGCTTATGCTACTACTTCTTTAGTTACTGCTACTACTAGTAGAATTAGTTAACAGTTGGGAATATCACTACATCAGTATTAGCTAAGTTAGCCTGCATGCTAGCAGCCACAAGCCTCTCAGAACATGGTGGGAAGTTCATGTGATTTCAACAAGGCATGATTTTACCACAAATCGAATAACGGCTGGTTTCAAAGAGAACACAGCATTTTTCGAGTGGGAGAGAGCGACCAGTGCTTAATGCATATTTAATTCCTATGGTATGCTATTGGTAAGCCTGAGATGTAGATCGGTCAGATTAAGCTGCACACCACATTAAACTGCCTTGAGTTTCAATGTTCAATGTCAACCTGAATATGTAAACAGCCTCTAACAGAGCTAAGGCAGAGCTAACAGTTGTCTGTCTCTAATTGTCAGCAGATATGCACTGAATAGTTTGTTTTGTTTGAGAATGCATTGAGGGTTGCTTTCCTAATTGATAGAACCCACTAAACAGATTGTATTTGTACAGGAAATGCTAATGGAGAAATTGCCCCATTCTGAGTTGCTGTAATTGAAAACAGAGCGAGAGAATTTCAGTTCGTCTCATCCTATTTTTCTCGATCAGAGAACTTCACCATTAAACACAATGCATATGCTTTTTCCTACTGATTAATACATGGGGAATATGTCACTTTGTGATTTCATATACGTTAAGTTTACCATAATAGGAAACCACCAGACATCCCAGGTGATGTGTAGGAACTACCAGATACAAACTGTTAAGTGTATGCATAGATGCGTACTGTGGAACTGATATGGACAGTACACCAGCTAAGGCACTCCCAATACTATGCTGTAAAGATAGTGATTTCTTATTTGTAGATTATTTACTGAGTGTCATTATTCATACACGTATTCCCATGAATATGTAAATCTCTTTGTGAACCACGTTGCATTGCAGTATAATTATAAATGATGTTTTTAGAAGCCTAATTTGAATCCATTTGCTTAACATCATGGAGTGATTAATTATTTTTCCTATTCGCATTTCATCATACTTTATTATTTATTTCAAATAATAATTTTGATTTGAATGTTTGAGGAACTCACAAAAGTGGCCCATAACTTTGCCCTTAACCAAACATGCATCCATATATCTCAAATATATAATTCACTCAAATGTTCACCTCCCTCTCAACCGTACAGCGCAGTTTAAATCAGAAGGTGACATTGTCAAACCATGCCTGGATGTTTGTCCTTGGAGGCTGGTCTGCATTGCCGGTTGTGTAATGTTAATTTTCATTGTTGTGATAAAAATAAATGGACTGGTGCCAGGCTCTGGGTCAGCGTGAGCCCTTGCAAAATGTTGTATTTATGTGTGGAGACAATGCCATGTCACTGTCACCCATCTGTTTATTTGCTTTGATTGAAATAGCCTCAGCTTGGAGTAAACGTTACAGATACGATTCTTGACAGGACCGTAGCACAGGGAACACTGAGCAGTTTTGAAACGGAAAGTTTAAGTGGTAATGGGGGAAGAAAAAAAATAACCGTGATTATTAAAAAACTTTGTTTCGTGCAAGCACTGGGAGCAATACTTCTGCCTTGGATAAAAGATAAGGCTCTAAGGTTTTTGTCCAGTACACTGCAAACTGTTTTTCTTATGAGGGATTGAATGGTGAGCGTCAAGCAATTGGCATGTAAGTATGTAAACCTAATGTTCTAGGTGGGAGTAACAAATGCGATAGGCTGTATATACACTGTTCGGACATCGCTTTAATGCTTTAGACTTCCTAAAAAAAAAAATATGAGGATATTGTATTTGATTCGCTACAGTTCAATATTTTTTATTATAAGTATTCCTATAGCAGTTATACTTAATAGTAGTTAAGGTAGTAGTAGTTGTAGTTTGTCTAATCGCCTTTATCTCTTTAATAGGCATGTTATCTTTTAGTCAAAGATTCAAAAGCAATTGCACAACTGCGTCAAAGTGATCCTGAGTCACTAGGTGGCGCTTAAGTACAACTTTTTTTCCATGAAAAAAACCCCTTTCAAACATGTTCTATTCACACTTGGAAGATACCAAAACCAAAGCAAGATATGAGTTTCGGGTTCCCAGCCAAAGGCTTTCATAAAACAACAAAAAAAAAACTAAAACAAGATTTCACTGTTTTGCTGCCCCTTGCCTGTTTTACCACAGTGGCATGTTCACGAGATGATGAGCAATCTCACGCATTCAATTCCAAATATAAAATGGTATCAATTCTCAGGACGAGATAGGTGAGCCACTGCTGCAGTTCTGCATGTGAATAATTACCAGGGGAAGGAAACGTACACCTCCTACAGCCCGGGGTCATGAGGCAGAGAAAATAAAATCACACACAGTGGATATCTACATGCCATTTGATATTGCTTTTAAAATGGAAAAGAAGCACTAGCAATCCCTTGTTGAAATGTCAAGCTCTAATGAAATAGTTTCGGTATAAGTTGATTCTGGCAACGTCAGACATCACAGCTCTCAAGAAAGTTATTATGTTTGGTGGTGCTACATGGTGCCTTTTTAATTCAATGAAACTGACTATGAATATCATGTATAAACATACACGCTCAAATATATCCATATGCCCCACAAACGCGCGCACACACACACACACACACACACACACTTACACGCACGCGCGCACACGCGCACACACTCACACGTGCGCGTGCGCACACACACACACACACACACACCCACACAATTAGTTGTTATGAGGATTGTGAAATAGAAGTATACTATTTATCTATTTATACTATCTTTATCCAAAGTCCAGGGACAAATGCATTTTGTCCATTGTAAAATGTTCTGGATGAAGAAATACATAAAAACAGCAACTGGATGAATTAGAAAACATTTCAGGAATATCAGGGACAGCAACATTAACAGGACACCATGTCCATCCATACCTCTAAACGTCAAAGCTAGTCAATGTTGTCAAACTTCTGTGTGCAACCAACTCATTCATGACCTCCGGAAGTGAATGTATTAAGCTGAGAAGACTACACATTATCGTCAAATACATTTTAAAAGTTGACTTTTTAAAAAGAACTCACTAAAGTGAACTAACTTCCCTGATCACAGTGTCCATTGTAGCAACTGTGACTGCAGCCTCAGCAGAAATCAGCTCAGTTATTCATAGTGAACAGGATCTGAGAGGCTTGTTCAACTTAATTTATTTATTACATTTTTCTGCCTTTATAAAAATTTAATCTCAGGTAATATTTATGTTTTTAATGTATGCACTTTAAGTAATGTATGTTACTTTAAGGCGAAAGAAGAGAAAAAAATGACAACTTGAGTTTGTTATTGGAATACATTGACTTCTCTCGGTTCATTGGGTTTTTATTACAGTCCTGAGGTAAAATAACTGTCGGCAGACACCGGGAGAAATTGGTCTTAGCCATTCGTTTGGAAACGTCTGAACAACACGATGTTCCCGTTTTCAGTGGCTGAGAAGGACGAGGCGTCTGCGCTGTTGGCCCAACAGTGGCATGCACAACAATGGCCTCCAAGGTGGTCTTTTGTGGCGCCTGCCGGAGCATCTGCCGGAGGAGAAGGACTCAATACCAACTCCCTGCTGGGGCACAGGGGCTGTCGCTGCAGCTCTCCCCCTCCGTGAAGACCCAGCACCTGTCCAGGCGTGCCCCATGACACAAGTCTGTCTTAATGAAGGTCCAGCATGGGGCTAAATGGTTTTCGAACCCATCCACGCCAGGGGCTAACGACAAAACTGCATCCTCGTGTGCTGGACTGCCACAGCCTTTTGTCGGTGCATATGGCATGCGCCATAATGACACAGTGCTGAAACGACGCCGGCAGAGGCCTCTCCAAACTCAAAACCGCTTCTGGGGATTCAGCGTCCCTGCTCGTGTAAGCAATGCTGAAGCTACAACACCGTGCATTTAAAAGTGATCCACTTTTCGCAGACGCGTCAGACGTGGAAAATGCGCGTTCCTCGTGTACATTGTAATGCCATCACTCGTAATGCCGTCTGGGATTAATGTTAATCTACAGCGCTGAATGTGTCATATGCAGGTTTTCAGTTTGTCTCTGAAACAAAAGTGCCTGAGCTTCTATGAATGCAAGACCTGGCATAGATATTGTCAGAGCCTGGAATGTGGATAGTGTGAGCCCAAGTTAGTCCAAATCTAATTAATCTACAGTCAATAAAACACGTGATTCTAAATTTGTGCTGAATTTTATGCTGGTATTTTAAGGTATAACAAAGAAAATTAAATAAAACTTACGATGAATCATTCTTACAGATTCGACTGAGTTACACATTTGTCATGGTGTCCATTTAATCCACAAATTCATCATCAACCAGAGTGCAGCCCTATAATTCCAACAATATCAGAACAACATACACGCACATGCAAAATGTCAAATAAGCCTGTAAAGCACATGCCTGTGCTGGTTCTCGGTGTGACAGCAGTAGCAGTTAGCGTCAGCTAAGAGTCCTGCACTGCCTTCCCACTGGTACTTCTCCTTCCCCAAGCCACTTCCCTTCCAGGGAGGCTGATTGCTTGCAGCTGGGGCACATTTACAACATTTTAATATAACGCAGAAGATTAGAGCAAACTAACTGCATTATTCTCCAATTACATCCATTTCATCCGACTGACGTCTCTGTTTCCTTCCTCCCCTCCATTAGACTAATGTGAAAATTGGAATGCGCTCAGGATTGCTTCGATAGGTCCTTGGCTGCCTGTTTGTTTGTTTTTTCACACCCCCCCCCCCCATTAACGGTTTTCTTCATTGTAAGTGTAAATAAAACGATTTGGGACAGATCCAGTTTGGCCGGGGAGATTTAATTTCAAGGATGCGCTTAGCTGCATTCTTAAAAGGTTTTGATCTAACAAGGCCAATTGGAGTGGTATGATATCACAGCTGAAGCCACATTACAATAGTAATGTAAACTGTAAGTCATAAATCCTCTTTAATACACCAATTAATTAGACACTGTGTAGGAAATAAAGTCTGTATCGTGGGGGTTAAAATAATTGAATTTTACCAGCCTGTGCCTGCTTACCTGATCTACAGAGGTAAACTGACATCAGAGTAAGATTTTGTTTCTTAATTGTGAGCATCTCATTTGCCTGTTTATCATGCTCCCGTTGTTTACATGCTAGAAACAAACAACACTGTGAAAAAAAACCTTTAACCTCTTTAGAACTTGCACATATAACCACAGCCGCCATTTGATTGCATCAGAAAATTCCATGGAGGGACCCCTATATAGCGGAATATTGGTTACATTGGTTACATGAGCAGTGTTAAAATTGTTAAAACCCGCACTAAATTAAAGCGTTATACACCTACCATCAATCAATAGATAACGGAGATAAGTAACCTAATTCCTAAACGGTTTACATCTCACATGTCAGTGGCGTTGTATCACAGTTGAAGCAACATTGTGGTAGTATTACATCCGTTCATACGCATTACCATCGCACCTTTAATGGTGTTTAGACTGGAGCTCTCCGCATGACCTTGGTCAGTAGGTGTTATGGGTAATGAGTGGTCAGCGGTAACTGTAAAACCGACATATGCAGAATTCGAGCATGCCGCAGTAACATTTGTGAGAATTGCTTTTGTTCAATTTTCGTTCAATTGTGAGAACAAAAAAAAAAAGTCCATCTTTTTCTGCAGTGCCAGCTTTAGTTTAAGCAAGTAATTTAGCTCGTCGTAAAGCTTAAAGATGGATGTTTAGCAAAGAATTTCAGGGGCTTGTGAGGTCAGTCAGTTGTTGTAAAACTCGGTTTGCAGTTGTGTGCATGGGATGGTGATCAGAGAACCTCGGGTGAGTCAAATGCATGCTGGCCAGCAGCAATCTTCCCCAAAACTGTTAAAACGGAAGCAAATCGGGACCTCCAGAGAATCAGATACATATCTGTTTTGACCTTTCTTTAATAGGCTGGCTGACCTTTTTTCAAACAAATGTGATTAAACCTGAACATATCAGGTAATTAAAGAAGAAATCTAGCTTGACAAGCCCCTTCTGGACCACATTCTTGCTTTTTTTTCCCCCCATAGATTCATTCTGTGTTTTAAACTGTTACGTATAGCTTAAATATTTATGTGGTTTCTGTTTGCAAAGCCAGCCTGTGAAAAAAGCTGTAGTGCAGAACATGTATGGATAATGTAAGCCTTAAGAGGTTGCTCCAGCACTTTTACAGTTTGGTGTGTGCAAGATCTCCCATCTTACTGAAGGGTAACACAGTCAAAGTAAGGGCTGGTTATCAATACTTTTTATAAGTTACCCATTGACCAGCTGAAGAGTTGCTGATGAAACCCATCGCAAAACCACAGCAGCAGAACCACAGCTGGACCGACAAACTTTCAACCACACCTCCGCCCCCTCAACTGGTCGGAAAAGGTTTTTAAAAGGTTGAAATTAAATAGGCTATATTATTATACAATATATGAGATCTTGTGTATTTTATCAATTTCCTGGTCACTCTCAATGGGACAAGACACATACAAACTGGATGTTCGTCTTCAGAAACCTCAGAATGCTTTTCTGATAAAGAGAATTTAAGACACATTGTTAAAATGGCCAGACAAAGCACAGAGACCTTATTATGGATGTTTGTGCAAGAAGACGCGACAGTCTTTGGAAAGATGCCAACAGCAGACAGTCTGAACGGAGCAATAAAACGCAGCCCGAACCCATCATATGGATATGTCATGACGTTCTTGTGACATGAGCTGTCAGGGAACGGGGGCTCCAGGTGGCTATTATAGAACACCTGAGCTGGGATCTTCTGGTGTTCAACAGGCTTCCTGCCGTCATTAGTCACACCACATAACAGATTTCAGTAAAGAGTCCAAGTTCTTTTCCTGTTTCACAATTCTCTGGGCTCATTGTTTTCTGTCTGTCTGTGTCAAAAAAAGAAGCACCAATAAAATGTTATTTTTGAATTGTCATTGTATACATGTATTATAAAATTTACATTATGTACATTATTTGTGCTCATGTTTCATCAAGAATTGCACATACAATATAAGATTCTTAACATTCCACACTTTCTTACATAATACGCAGTGCGAGAACGCAAAATAAAATATTCACCTTCATTTTACCGAAGGAAATATTTGAGCTTTGCGGGTATCGTTATTGGATAAATTCCAGATTCAAACAATGAAGTGCAGAAGTGGACCAAAATCTGAGTTCATAACTTCTCGGAGGGTCTCCAGATGTAGGCTGACCAATGCTATCGGAGGCAACGTGATGCTTTTAAAACACTTGTCAGGGAGCTTTGCTGTATTTTGAAGCTCACCGTCACCAAACAAATCTGTAATTCCAAACGCCGACTACAGACCTGCACCATCGGTGGTAGCTGATGTAGATCTTGGAGGAATTTTAGAATGTGGGACAGTGGGTCACTATTTATCATGATGAGATTTTGCATTTCAGGGGATATGAGTGAAAACTGGCCTTTAAGATCTGTGTCACAATGTCTCTTTCATCTACCTGATGAGATATGGAGAAGATACAGTTCATACTACCAGGTGTCGTTAGAATAAATTTGACTGCAATGTTTTAGAACATGAATCTATTTTTTTTTTTAATGAATTGCATGACATCAGTCACAAAAGTGATTAACCTGTATCTTGAAGAATGTTTTACCTGGACAAGTTGCACTTTATTTTTCTTATGAATACATGGTTCATTACCACATTTTCAGACCATTATGAGGGCTGAAACTGAACACATCTATGTGGTTATGAAAATAGCGTATATAAGAAAGGCTGGGGGCATTTTAATTTATCAAGTGTATCACTGCTTGTCCTTTGTGACAATAATAAAGTGAAAATATGCACTTTGTAGCATTTGTCAAGCAAAAATCACACAAAATAAGCTAATCCTACACACATAACTTAAAAAGTAAAATTATCATTATCATTTCTGGTATTCTAGTAATTGTTTCAAATATACTACTTTGATAGTTGTTTTCTGTTGCTGCAGTTCAGTGTAGTTCAAAATCAAATTTCAAATGCTCTTCAAATTACTCTTTGTATTCTGTATTTGTGTTATATATAGCCCCAGTAGCCTATTCATAACACTAAATAATAAGACTAATCCCCACTGGAACCTGAACTTTTACGCCCCAAGCATTTTCCAACATTGATCACCTAAGACATCCATAAATTATGTTGGTTCGTCAGCCCAGCCTGTCTGACGTTCCAGGTGTGCTCTTCAAATACTTCCACCATAAACAGAGCCTGTGGTCGGAAAGAAAAAAAGAGAGGCGCCGGCGCTGGCGCTGGAAGCAGGATGGCGTAACGGACCGTTCATTCGGTCAGGTTTTCCCCCGCGTCTTGCAGGGAGAGCACAGAGTGTTCGGCTGTGAGGCCCTTCTTTCTGCTCGCTCACTCCATGCATGCAGACGCAACACACTGCGGACGGAAACCCGCGTGTGCTCAACTGTTGACTGAATGCCGCAGACCCAACGATGATTGTAGAGGCATGGAAAACGGATGTTTCGCAATATGTGCCCGTCGCAGAATTTTCTGGATTTTTTGATGTCCCATTCCCTTTTTTTAATTGGAGGTCTTTAGCAATTACAAAAACATTTATATAAATATATTTAATTATAGCCATTCAACTGGCCTCCCACCCTTATGAGAAAGAACATGAGCCCCCCCTCTCACTGCTGATATGTTACCCAATTTCTATTGAATGTGGTTACAGAGAGCAATTATTAGCTTTTTCTTTGTTTGTTACCAGTACACAAATGTGACAAAGGTCATCATTTTAGATCTTAGGCAAAAGGAGTGCAGGAAGATTCGACTGGATGATTAGACTTGTGTAATGGCTGGAACAGCTGGTCCAGGGAGAATGGAGAAACCTAACCAAGAGCTAAGTCATTTGTGTCTACCCAAAGTAAGGTAAATGGATGGCGGAATGCTATCACCGCTAATGTGACCGAGGCATTCTAAAATTCGTATCTTTAAATGTCGCCGTGATAACAATTTAGGCTGTGCAACTCAGTGGATCTAAATGGATTTGGGACAAACAATTGTGTTCTACTTTAAGGTTGAATATACAATATGTGCTGCTGGTATAGAAACTCCAGTTTCAGGCTACAAATGCTCAGATTTTTCTTTCATTTTCTTTCCACATAAAATTTGGGGAAATTCAGTTGAATTAAAATTAGATCAAGCGAAAAGTATATTAGCTAAATTGAGTAAAAATAATTTATTTCATTCATAATAGCATTTGATTACACTTCACTTACATTTAGGACAATTTCCACTTGTTATTTTTTTTTTTTTTATTGCAATTGATATTGGCTGTATCAGTTTTAAAAAAATGTGTGTATCTTTTCTAAAACAGAACCCACTTGTGGTACCTCTTCGTGTGGTAACTTGTTTTGTCATCCTATCCAGAATTTAACATGAGATGTCCCAGAGGACATCTGAGGACTCTCGAGATGAACCTTGGGTCATGTTCTCTGAATGCTCGTTTGGAAAACTGTCCTGGCAGTACAATATAAAAACAATGTTTACTGTGAAGGAGGGGCGCCTTTTCTCCAGGCTCTTTCAGTCCCATTGTGGGCTATGAATCGGAGTAACATGGCCCAGTGGTCAGTCTATGAGTAAGCATATGTCATCAGTCTTTTGCTGGAGCTACTGGGCTAGACATCATTGCTGACATCTGTGACAATACCCATAAGGCCCTGTGCATATAAGGGCAATGTCAAGGAAATCAGGGGGTGATTCCCTCAGTGTAAAGAAAGGGCAAATCACATTTTAAGTCTCTTTTGTTTTTGAGCAGGGTCAGAGCCTAGAAGATTTTTGTGGCTGAGCCAAAGACATCAATATGGAAATTATTAGGCAGACGGACAACAAACAAGATACAGGAAATGCTAAAATAATGGGACCAGGAGGACTAAATGGGCAACCAAACACACCCCCTTTTGACCTCCACTGAGTTAGCCTAGCCACGATGAAAGGTGCAGGGGCTTTCTTCTCCTAATGATTTCCTCAGTAATCAGCTCAGCGGAAGTAGTTGAACGCAGTGATTACTTGGGAAGAAATTTCCAACTGGTCGGTTCTCATGCTTTGAAAAAAAAAAGGGGGGATAGGAAGGAAGGATAATGAAAGTCCTCCGCGCAGGAAGCAGTTGGGTTCGCAGACTATTAGTGAAGATTCAGGCTGGTGTGAAGATGCAGACTATTAGTGAAGATGCAGGCTGGCGTGAAGATGCAGACTATTAGTGAAGATGCAGGCTGGTGTGAAGATGCAGACTATTAGTGAAGATGCAGGCTGGTGTGAAGATGCAGGCTGGTGTGAAGATGCAGGCTGGTGTGAAGATGCAAACTATTAGTGAAGATGCAGACTATTAGTGAAGATGCAGGCTGGTGTGAAGATGCAGACTATTAGTGAAGATGCAGACTATTAGTGAAGATGCATGCTGGTGTGAAGATGCAGACTATTAGTGAAGATGCAGGCTGGTGTGAAGATGCAGGCTGGTGTGAAGATGCGGTCTATTCGTATAGATGCAGTGCAGTAATGAAGGTGTAACCTTTTTGAGTAACTGCAGTACCTCCCAGAAGAACTCCTGAGAGGAAAACGATGGTACGACAAATTCACCATAGATAGACTATTACAGAAAACGCATCGGCACAAAGCTCCACCTTGTTGACGACATTCTGGGTAGCAAAGTTAATGAAGAGTTGGGATGGTACGCAATGATAGATAAATAAAACACTTATTACAGATATCCAGATTCAACCGGATAGACAACCGTCTTTGTGATTGTAATATTCATCCGACATTGAGATGCCCTTCATGTTTACTCTTTCTGCATTTTGGTGAAAGAAGAGTACAGCTGGTAACATTGTGAATCTGGCCATGAGCCATGTAAACCCGGAACACTGGACAAAAGCGTGGTAGGGCTTCCGATACCCTTTTATCTTTTCCTGAAATTAGTTTTATCTGTTTCCTTTCCTCAATTAGACAATTTTTGGTTCTGCAGGCCATTTTATCTAAGTTCCTTCCTGCTTCTCAAAGGTCCGGCGAAAAATCCAAAGGCTGAACTTTTATAGTGACATTAGTAATGAAATCCATTATGAATCATTATTTTCCTCACCGAAGGCCTATGAAGGACTTCCTCTCTTTAAAGCTAATGATATTCTAACGGGAGAAAACGAACAGGTTTCCACATTCCATAGATTTGCCAAGGCTAGAAGGCTGAAAGCGTTTTAATGCAGTGCACATGTGTCATATTTAATACACACACCGATGACACGTGAATACCCTTTCAACTACCTGTCCCATATATGTAGAACTGCCAGTGCTGCCAAATTTGCTTGTCAAAGTACTTTATACAGGCCACCAGCAGTAGGTGTTTTCTTTCTTACCCCCTTACAGTCTGTTACAGTCCCTGGTATTACTGGAATGTTTGTTCTGGACTCCTTTACCGCAGGGTTACTCCTGTCTCTCCTCCCTAATAACCTTCAAAGTGTATTGCTGCACCTACATATCACACTCGCACACACACACACACACACACACACACACACACACACGCGCGCGCACGTGCGCGCGCGCGCTCCCCGACCTGCGCAGGGCAGGCTAATCCATTTAGGTGTGACTGCGGTAAGGAGATGTGGCCGTGCCTGTGGCTGGCTTTTGAGCTGATGCTTAAACAGCTGTAAGGAGATGATGGCAAGGCGGCTGCCATTACAGAAATTAGGCGGATCAGGAAGTAAACACAACTGGCTTTCATTTGACCCAAGTCCGTGTCATGGTAAGGGGAATTCCTCAGCTAATTACTTCATGGGTCATTTGTCCCCCGGGCTGGTGTTAAAATCTGACACTTTGAATCTAATAGGAGGCATGCCGGGAGGGGGGGGAGGGGGGGGGGCATGGAGAGAAAGGT
>JAOYSI010000016.1:2219480-2255427 GCA_025775065.1 Hiodon alosoides | reverse complement strand
GATTGCTGGGGAGTGAACGTACCGTTGCTCAAAAACCCGCCCCCGTGATTGAGGGGGGAGCGGCTTCTGCCGCATCTACCATCCATAAGCCCTGGGGTTGCCACAGTATAAATTATTATATTATATTATATTAGAATATTCTTCGAGAATAAAATAGATCCTAAAACCAATCATTTGGCATACCATGAGAGATGTGAGCTATGAAAGTTCTGAGACACTGCCAGAACAATGATCATACAAAACAGATTAACATTTGTTGTAGTTTATGAGCACAGAATTTTATTTCACAAATGTTGAGAAAAAATTACACACACAAAATATGCCATACTTACTGAACAATAGTTTTTTGTCCATTTGCAAGGAATTTGTTAAATTGCAGTTTTGTAATTCTCAGTTTTGGTTTTTTGAATTTATATACAGTGCCTATAAAATGTATTCACCCCCCCTGGATGTTTATATATATAAATATATATTTATTTATTTTTTAATTATTTAATCATAGTGAACATCATTTGACTTTTTTGATGCTGATAAACAGAAAAAGACTCACATCAAAGTCACAATGAATTTCTACCAATCAGTCTAAATTTATAACACATATTAAAAACAAAATAATTGGTTGCATAACTATTCACCCGCTTCAAGACAGTATTTACTAATGCACCCTTGGCAGCCTTGAGCCTATGTGGATAGGTCTCTATCAAGTTAGCACATCTGGACACAGTTTTTCCCCATTCGTCTTTGCAAAACTGCTCAAGCTCTGTCAGTTTGCGTGGGGATCGTGAGTGCACAGCCTATTTCAAGTCCATCCACAGATTCTCAGCTGGGTTGAGGTCTGGACTTTGACTCAGCCACTCCAGAACATTAAGATTGTTGTTTCGAAACCATTATTGTGTAGCTATGGCTGTATGCTTGGGATTGTTGTCTTGCTGGAAAACAAATATTCTCTCAAGTCTCAGTTCTCTTGCAGACTGCATCATGTTTTCCTTTTTCCCTTTCCCTGTATTTTTTTTTTGTATTAATTTTACCCTCTACCTTTACAAGCCTTCCAAGGCCTGATACAGAGAAGCATCCCCACAGCATGATGCTACCACCACCATGCTTCATTGTGGGGATGGTGAATTTTTGGTTATGTGCAGGTTTTGGTTTGGTCTTTGCCACTCTCCCATAAAGCTGTGACTGATGAAGAACCTGTGCAACAGTTGTTGTATGCACAGTCTCTCCTATCTCAGCCATTGGAGCTTGTAAGTCCTTCAGAGGAGTCATATGTCTCTTTTTGGCCTCCCTCACTAATCCCCTACTTGCACGGTCCCTCAGTTTTTGAGGACGGCCTGCTCTAGTCATACTTTTTCAATTTCTTAATAATTGACTTCACAGTACTCTGAGGGATATTCAGGGACTTCAGGAAATTTTCTTGCATCTATCCCCTGATTTATGTTTATGAATAACCTTTTTGTGGAACTGCTTGGAGTGTTCTTTTGTCTTGGTGTTGTTTTTACCAAGATACTGACTCACCAGTAAGTGGACCTTCCAGAGATAGGTGTATTTATAATCACTTTAATTAAATCACTTTGTGCACTGGTGAACTCCATTTAATTAACTGAGCTAATTCTAAAACCAGTTTGTTGCAGAGTGATTTAGGTGAGTTGCATTAAAGGGAACTTTGTGTTTAAGTCTGTGTTTAATATTTGTCATAAATTTAGACTATCCATCCATTTCTTGGTGAGGGTCACGGGTAAATTTAGACTGATTGGTAGAAATGTATTTTGACTTTGATATGAAAGATTCCTTTTCTGTTGATCAGTGTCAAAAAAGTCAAATGAAGTTCACAATGATTCAATATTTAAAAAATAAAATATAAAAACATCTGCGGGGGGGTTAATACTTTTTATAGGCACCGTTTATACAAGAATCTTACATTTTCCAGTATCATCACTGCATACCTGTTTTGTAACCACTGCAACTGTCAAACTCAAAAAAAGGGAGTCATATTGACATAAATATGTATATAGTAGAACAGTATTTAAACAGAAACGTTTTATTCAATCCTTGGGCAATTGCATTGTGGCATTCAGCAGCATTGTTTGCTGGATTCGACCAGAATTAAATAAATGCATCTTTTCATTTTTTTTATTTATTTACTTGATTGTTCACAGTTATTTTCTCTAAAGACTTATATTAATAAGCATAAAAAATAACATTATGCAACAAATCTGGAAGTAATTATGTCCACAGTACACATTAACAGCACGAGTCCTTTTTCTTAGGAACACATCAATTACAGGGCAGAATTTACATTTAATCTTCTTGTTGGAACCTTGTTAATGTTAACCACTTCCTTCCTCTCAGGGTTGTTTTGCTTTGCTGCATGTGGGCCTCTGCACATCAACCTGACAATCCATAACCGCGGAGGCCCTGCAGAAAGACTGTTACTGAGCTGACCAGAGTTTTCATTTGGTTTGACCCTGGCCACTGATAACATCTCAGCACAGGACAGAGGGAAACGCAATCTCACAAAAAATTCAACATCTGTTTCAGACAAGAAAAATATTACTAAAGAACAAAACTGTATTGCACAGACTGTGAGAGATATCTTAATGTGTCCTAGAAATCCTTTCAACTGGTCAATTTGAGTTATGCAGTTAAGCAGAGAAGAATAGCTATTATTCATTTCAAGCGTTCTGTCCTAGCTTATCCCCAGAAGAATTTCTACCTGCCTTCAATGAACTTTCTTCATGTTTTTTCACAGTTTAATTATATAGTCAGTGTTCATGGAATCTACAAGCAAATCACCACAGAGGTGAACTTGTGACCCATTCTTTCAACCTTTATGGAAAAGATTTATACCAATCAGCAAAAACTGACGGTTGACTTGGAATTAAGGCCACAGAGTCAGAGTCTTAATTAGATTCGTAACCTTTTTCTGACAGACAAATTTGTTTTGTGATACCAGTGTTTTGGTAAGACCTGCTGGGACAAGAGATTGGGAGATATGCATTATGGACTCTAGATTGGCGTTCATTAGTGAACTTATTTAAACACAACACAACACAAGACTAAAATCATATGGGACTTACGCGTGATAAAAAATAACGAAATTTCAGACGTAGTTATATCTTCAAGATGCACATTTTTAATTTTTTTATGAAAAATCTATTTTGTTTTAATAGATTTTAATTTAAATATAATGTTTAAATATAGTTATTCCAAAATTGCATGTTTCAGATTCAAATGATATATTTAAATATGTATATTAAATTTTTTTAGATAATGCAAGTAAAATCCTAAACTTCGAACCTGAAACCTCCCGTTAAGAAGTTTAGAACATTTACCACTACATAAGGTGCCTCCATAGAGGTATCAGAGCTGGTAACGTCTCCTTGAGCACCTGCTGAGGACATTTGGCCATTACACAGGACCTGGTTTAACCCAGAGTGTCATACCCAGGTATCGTGCGTTTCCAGTGCATGTTCCCATTCACTGTTGGTCTTTGTCCACCTTGTTCATAAAATCGAATACTGGACTCAGGGTGCAGCTGACAAGATGACCTAGGAAGAAATTAGCATATTTAATGTGCCCGTTAGTCACTGTACCTTGCATTCATCTTGTGATAAATGAAAAATCCTAATTCAAAGAGGAACTACCTCCTGAAACTTCAAAAAGGTAAAAAGATGTTGGTAATGTTTGCTCTTTACAAGTACACCATTCAACTTGAATGGATAGGAGACATTAATAGCCAAATAGGACGAGACATTTCTCAACAGCTGCGTTTGATTGAAAACAGTCACTACTGCCGTGAGACAACATCAGCTGCTTTCAAATTGTTTGCGAGGGTATGAGAGGAAGCAGATTTTACCAAGAAATAAAGTCTCTTTCCATTCCTGTGAAACCTCAGGCAAGACAAGTGTTGGTGATGGCTCTGGAGTCTATCACTGAATTGTCTTGACTGTACTCCCTAGAAACCCAAGTCTCCACCACAAAAAAAAAGCACTCACTATGTGAGGTCAAGTTTGTATAGACCACTAAAACCAGGTAAAATGCAAACCATATTTGAAGAGAGGGAGATAAAGACAAACATGTGATATTTCTTTTTTATGAATAAAGACAAGACACGTGTCTTCAAACAATATGGTACACAAATGTTTGAGAAGATCCCATTTGAATGAATGAATGATTCACAGTATATAACAAATAAAGTATACATCAGTGTCATAAGTAGGGACACTTCTAACACAGGCACATGGCAGTTATACAAGGTTGCTCATACAGTTGGCCACAGACCATTTGTAGAGAATCTATTTCCCCATGTACCATATTAATACTATTGCGATATCCCCCTGTATGATCCTAAGCAAAAAGTCTTAACCCAAGTTAAAGACAAATCAGTTTAATTTCTTTATAAATTATCTTTTATTTTTAATTTTTAAATAAAAAAATAAATACATTTCCCACATGAAAAACTGACAATTTTCTGTACTTGTTTTACTATGGCTGCAACCAAATCAAAACGTTTGACGACCCACTAAAGACATGTAATAAAATTGTATTTAATAGTATTTTCTTTTTTATGTACCCGCATCTACATCTATAACTGCATTCCTTCTACTCATAAAAAGAAGAAGCTATTAGATACAGTTACGTAAAGTACGATTAGCGGGTTGTTAAAGTTTTGATTTGGTCCCAGGCTACGTGTTTGTTGTTTAATCTAATGTGAAAAAATAAAAGCACATCACCTTGAAGATACTCCTGCCTAATTCTAGTCTCTCTACGTGCTAAGGCCGAATAGGTTCCTTTCGTTTTTTTCTTCCATTTTCATAGTTACCAATATGATTTAGTTTAGTTAATTAGGTTATTAATCCAGTAAGGGTTTCTTTTGGGTTTTCTTCATTTTTTTCCTTTGAGTTCTTGTGCAACAGACAGTCCAAGTTTTTTTTTCTTGTTTTTAGCTTTTTGTACATCCTTCCTTTTTCCATTGTGATGTGTTTTTTCCCCCCCTCTGTACCTAAGCCTCCCATAGCAGACCTAAATTGGCTGACAGTGGAGATCGCAATGTGAGAAGACAGACATCAACCATCCCATAAAGGGAAATATCCAACTTTGCTGTTTTCCCTCTAAGTGGACTGATTTTAGTCTTGCAGTGGGCCAGAAATGCCAGGCAGCATTGGAAAGAAGTCGTGTTTCAGCTCGGCAACCCTAAAGTAGACAACCGCCCTCTTTGCACTCTAAAAGAGTGTCACTTACCTATTTTTTCCTGTGTGTTTTGCAGCTTATCATGTGTGCATTGGGCAACTAAAGGGTGCAGTTCATAGTTGTAGTTTAATTTTTTTGAAGGGGCACAAATCCACCATACAACCTGAACCATTATGCACAGATGATTCGAGATGCAACCTCCAAGCAACAACATTATTTCATATTTAGGCAATAAGGCAGTGCTATACTGTGAATATAGGTACTGTTTAAGGGTGTTGTTAGGTATAACGCAAAGCAAGCACCGTGCTCCATTCCAATCAACCAGTCATCCAAACTCCTGCATTGGGAATGTAAACAAACTGGAATAATAAGAAAGAACGAATGACAGTTATGACCCCTTTAAAAAGGCTAACATTTTGTTTTTGAACCTGAGACATTTGAATACTTTCTTTATCCTTCCATAGGTTATTCCCTTCCAAGTTCAAATTGAAATGAGTTGCGAGCAGTGCATGGCTTGGTCTTGACATACAGACACCAAGTTGTTAAGTAAGACTTTAATAATATTGTAACATCTGATGGTCCAACGAATAGGGGAAAGTGACACACACAGGCACCAGTGCAAACACACACACAGAGAATGAACGAGCTGCAGCAGTGGTAGCTCACCCTGGTCCTGGGGTGCTGGGTTTTCGTCTTGCGAGATAAAAATTAAAGAAGGTAAGAAAGGATCGTCAACAATAATTACCCTGCCATTGGTTGTAATTATTATTTGTATATGCATTTTTCTCGCTGACAAATAAGGCTGTGTTTTAAAAAAAATGTGCTAAAAAAAATGAGTTAAATGCATTATTTTCTAGAGTAAAGTTTTGTTAAAAGTCTAAAAAATAACAGTTTATGAAAGACACATAAAAAAACACCCACAAGCTTATGTGCCAGCAAGAGAATTATGATCACCAATTATTAGAATTGAGTACTAATTCATTTTGTACACATGCCAGGGTTAGTACTTTGTATTTTATTATCTGGAGGCATGTCTTCTTTCCAAGATGGTTTGCTTTTATAACAAGAGAAACATGTGCCCATCGACTTCACCAACATAAAAAAAAATGATAAGGTAGCAAAAACAGTAGCAAAATCTAAAATTTATTTTAAAAAAAAGTTATCATGTGCGCAATAGGGGTTTAATATGGTCCAGCACTGTGATCTAGGCATTCTGCATTATTCAAGGATATTTTATAGCTTGCAGCAGTAAGTGGTAGTTATGATATCACACAATGCGGTGTCCTTTTTTTTCACGAACCATGCAATTACAATATTTAGAGGAAATTCTGGAGGGAATTCAGTAAATTCTTTCAAAATTGTAAAAAGTTTTTTCTTCAGTACATCATGTATAATGTTTCCTCAACCAACAGGTATGTTCATAGTTATAGGTTTTACAGGAGGTGTGCCTGGTCAAGCATGTTTAAGGTATCAGTTTAAACAGGTAGAATTTGCATAAGATTTATATTCTATCCTTGAATTAAAAGGATCTCAAAAAGAATGAAAACTGATTAGCAACAAAAGGTCACCAGACCAGAACTGAAGTTTATGATTACTGCAAGTATGTGTCTGTTTTGGAAATAAGCAAATAGAACAGTGCCCCATATATGCATTTCCTTAAACCATTTGTTATTGGTCCTAAATCGTGCCTAAGTAGAAATGTGACCTTGGCTGAGAACCCTCCTCCTTAAGACGCAAAACATAAACAGGAAAATCTGTTTAATTGCTTCAAAAACACTTTTTGTGGCAAAGTAATTGAACCTCTGTGAGACAAATGAATCCACAGGGGATTCCCCAAATGAATGTTTAAATGCAAACAGTACTCAGTTGTTTGAGTAGTCAGCAGTCCCTAATTAAATAAAATAAAATCTAATAATATGGCTTTTTTGCTAACTAGAGCTACGGCTTCCTCAGCTACGGCTTCCTCAGCTACGGTTCAACAAAAATAACAAATGTTGCACTAATAACTGGAAATTAAAGTTATAATCTCAATGTTTAATATTTATAGATGAATGTAGGGAAAAAATCTGGTATTTAAATATAGTCTGTGTACATATATTTAGACTCAATATACAATGCTCTCTAATGACCAATACGTGTGTGTGTGTTATGTGTGTGTGCGTGCATGTTTTAAAATATAAGGATAAGTGAAGCAGGGCATGATGTGTCTTGGTAAACATATAGCAGATATCAGATATGGATAATTAGGTTTCACTTTATTTGTATGCTATATGACATGGAAACATGCTGCTGTTTGAAAAAACACTGATTTACCTTCTTTATGTTCCCCCTTTTTTGTGCTAACGGTTATAACCTTTATCATGTTACAGAATAACAGATAATAGAAAAGTCTAAATATTTTCAAAGTTATGTTTCTGTTAAATACTTACAATACCAAGAAAAAGTACCTTGTACATTTTCACATTGACTTTGGTCAGATTTAGTCAGAGAGTTTGCAACCAACGTACTTTGGTAAACAATCAGGCCTGACTTGGGCCAGTCTTGCCCAATTAAAATCTTTCCCTTTCATCAGAGTGAATTTGTCTGCGCTAAGTTTCTAGAGGCGCGTCATCATCAAAGAAAAAGTGCTTAATGGCTATCTGTCTGGAATGGTTTGCAAAGCATTACTTCTGCTCCATAGCTCTATATGTAGAGAATTCTACAGGAGAATGTCAGACCTTCCATTTGTGAGCTGAAGTTGAAACACAGCTGGGTCATGCAGCAAGACAATGATCTGAAACACAAGTGCAAAACACAAAGTCTACATCAGAATGGATGAAGGACATGTAATGTAAAACCTAAACCCCATTGCAACAAGCAGTTCATGCTTGAAAACCCACAAGTGTTACTGAGTTGAAGCAGATCTGCATTGAGAGCCAACATTCCTCCACGGTGATATACACTAATAAATAACTACTGACAGCATTTGGTTGGTTATTGGTTGGTTAACCTTGTCAAAGGTAGTGTAGCCAGTGGCTTAGGTATTTACCTTTTCCACACAGGGGCATTGATACGGTATACAAAGTGTGTTTCACAAATAATTGAATATTTGCCGATTAATGTAATAGAAAGAGTTGTTCAGATTACTTCAGTACCAGAAAGACAGGTGGACTGAAACATATTAACTAATATACCTCAAAATGTAGGCATATCCATCATTTGCACTCATTTTCTCTGCACATGAATGCCTGTTATTTTCAAAACACCTCTTCCATTTTGCTTGGATCTCAAATTGAAAGGGTCAGCTTATGTGACAGCTGTCTGCTTCGATACTAGGAACCCAATAGATGGCAGCATTTTACAGAGCATCTTAAAACAAGCTAAAAAAAACATCACAGAAAAGATAAGCGTAAAATTACACAGCTTTATTCAATTTTACACTCACGGTAGCACAGTATATACACGAGAACACAATGGTAACATTAAAGTATTTTTTTTTTTGTGGTTCTACTTTCTCTCTGTAAATGTTAGGAATGTTTGTTGATCTCACAAATTAGCACCGCTATTATCAATGCTCATGTTTCCAGATGGTGTGTGTGACCTCAGAAATGTATTTAGTACCACAAAATAAAAATTAAAACCATGTAGTTTCCGAAAACAATATTTAAAGCATAGGACACTCACAAGTCAGTGTTTTATATTTGCACTGAAAACAAGGAAAAATTGACTTAATTGCACACTGTCAGGGATACATGGTTCTCTAAAAATGTGGATTGTTTATTAAATGTTATTAAATAGTGGCTACACAAATTACCTTATCCAAAAGAGTATGCAACTGTCCAAACCACCCCCATTAAAAAGCTCTAATGCGCTTTCATTTATTTTGTGTTTCAATAATATAGCAAAATAACATTATTACTATAAGTGTATTGTTTTTGGTAATATGTATTTTTAGTACTGCTAACTGAATCCCAACATTAAGAGTTACCAAATGAATCAGATGTAACTTGTTTTTATACTGTTTTGTGGAATTTGTAGCTTTTATGATTGTTGTTGCCAATGTGAGGGGAAAGATTATGGTACAAATCTTGCTGGAATAACTCTTTGCTTTGCAAAGGTGAATGGACCACAAATAAATAAACATTAAGGATCAATCAG
The DNA here is from genome assembly GCA_025775065.1 of Hiodon alosoides. Taxonomy (NCBI): domain Eukaryota; kingdom Metazoa; phylum Chordata; class Actinopteri; order Hiodontiformes; family Hiodontidae; genus Hiodon; species Hiodon alosoides. Next base: position 2,246,100 of record JAOYSI010000016.1, on the reverse strand, counting down.
CGGATTGCCCTGTCTGGATAACTATACGCAGGCCCCCGTGTGCCTGTCGCCTGTCCGCCTCCCGGGGCATCAGGGGTGTTCCGTCAGCGTTTAAGGCTAATTCCTGTAAGTCAGGCCTGCTCTGTAATAAGCAGCCCGGGCTGTTTCAGGTTCAGCTGCTCTCCCTCTATTTCACGCTGCGCTGCTCACCCCACCTTGCAGGCCCTGGGTTAAAAAAAAAAGAAGTGTCCTCGCGAAGAGAACACAGAGAACAGGAGCGCGGAGTGAAAGAGGCAAACACGCATGACTGGCCACAGCACCATTCATTCCAGCCCGCGATGGGAACGTAAAGGACCTGGCAGGACCCTCTCGGCAGCAGAGGGCAGCTTTGCACTCTAATAAGAGAATCCCCTCCGCCCCCTTCTCCCCCTACAGAAAAAGAAGTTCTTCAGTCTCTTCTTTCAAAGTGGCTGTTTCAAGAATCTTTGCCCGACTTTTTTATTTTAGGTATCCATTCACGGATTTTCATGTGCCCCATTAAAATGGCGAGTGGATGTCAGGGGAAGAGAAGCTGTCTTCTTTCATTGAATTTGCTTCGTGGAGCCCGTAATGTGGGCGCAATGAGCAACGCGGTGCTATGCCAACTGATCATGAATTACTTCAAGTGAATTTGTGCATTACAAGGAACTGAGAAAAGGAAAAAAAATACAGAGAGTTACCGGAGTGAAAGGAATTACCTATGTTTCTTACTGGTAGTGAAATATGCTGTACTAGTTACTACTCAGAAGTTCTACTACTCACAAATCACATATAAATGATAATAAATAAAATCGAAAAAAAAAAAAAAAACACAAATTGAAAAAGGGTATATAGAATTCTTCTGAATTTTTTAAAACTTACTTAAATGTTAAAAGAATATACTGCAAACTTAAAAAAAAAACCTCTGGATTATATTTAGAGGTACCCATACAAAAATAAATAATCTGTGTTCCAACCAAGTTTTATTTGTCTATTTCACATTTTCTGGTGAATTCCCATCCATAACCACAAAACATACCCTGAATATTAATTATTATTAATATACGATGGCTAGATTATTTTCTAGTCCCGTTTATAAGGGGTGATGTCAATTGGCTGTTTTGGAACCCTTTTTTAGAACTGTGGAATACTTTATCAGGCTGATTGTAAAACATATTTTTTGTAGGAAAAGGTAAACAATTACAATTAGCATAGCAGTGATACTGAATACCATAACCTCCCGGAGGCCATTACAAAGGGACTCTTACCACAACCCTGCGGAGAGTGTTTAATCATTCTGAAATATTTAAAAATAAACAAATTAGCATACTTATTGCAGATATTGGACATGTGGCAGGTAGCATGGAAATCGATGGTCTAAGTTATATGGTGGCCTGAGGTTTGTTTTACTTGAACCATTCAAATCTGGAAAGATGCTTTAAGACCACTATGTGGTCGCTTTCGCTTCTTTTCCCTTTTCCATGGCAGTTCCCGGCATGCAACCTTGCAGTTCAAACCACAAAGTCAAGCTGAGATACTCTTTAGTTACACTGCCTTCGCTTCCTTACATTAATGTCCTCACCACATCTATGCTCTGGGTGTTGTTTGCATAGCTAATAAAAGTTGGTTATGCTCTGCAATTTGCTCCGCTGGCAGCTCATTGGCCACAGATGAACATCTGGCCTGGAGTTTTCCTGGCAGGGCCTTTTGAGTCTGTTTGACTGAGTGGTAGTACAAATTAATTTAGCAAATCGTGGCTTTGTCAAAGAAATCCCGTTCTTAAATATGTGTAATTATGGATCAGTACATGCTATATAATATATAATATGGAATATCGAAAAATATGAATATGAATATGAAAACCAGTCCCCTTTTCCAGCAGTAGCTTTTCAGTGTGATCTGAACAAGAGTTAATTTAGCATTGAATATTAGAAAAATCAAAAGGATTCTTTTTGTTTTTTGTTTTATATTTATTTTGAATGTTAAGAATTGTAAATATTTGAAATGTTAAAATAATGAAACATTTATCCCCAACCCTCATGACAGAAAAAAACACGACTCCATTAGGATTTATTTTTGGGTAATAACTCTATTAAAAAATACATCCGATCTGCGATGTAACAATTAAACAATAAAGAATTATATTTTATATGATGTTTTTTTTTTTTTTTTAAACAGCTCGTCCTGTTTTATTCCTACAATTGACAGACTTCTAACAGTCTGTTTTTGTTTTCTAGACTTTCATCTTTAGATGCACACGGTGAAACCATCTTGGAGACAAAATTTTATTGACCTTGGGGTCTTTTTGAAATTCTTTAGTTGCAGTTAAAATAATTGTAAACTAAGTCTACTTTGATCTCTGTAAAGTAATTTGACTTGCTTTTAGTTCTTTGTAGTATTGATGCTCTAGCAATTTTACTCAATGATGTTTGTGTCAGTTTTATGAATATATGCTCTCTTATTGCTAAGTTTTTAGTTCTGCGAAGACAAAATTCCTTTTCTGACATCCTCTTTGCTTATATGCCCCTTATAGTAATTGGTTGGCTCTTAACTATAACGTATTTCACAAACAAACACACAAACACACACACAGGCATGGATTCATAATTCTATACTCGGAAGCAAGCTTTAGCACTGGGGTATGTATGGATTATATTTATTTATATTATATTTACATTCAAATGAACAGCTCGTAAAATACAGCGTCATTCTTTTCTGAGAAATCCTTGGAATGTGTCACTCATGACTTTCCACGCAAAAAGCGATTTACAGAGTTGGAATGAAAACCACCTGGCATGTTCTTGGTACTTCCCAGGCCCGGGTCATCCTTTTGTAACTCCGATCACATGTGTAGCCCTGCATATCATTAGCGTCGGAGAGGCAGGAAGCAGGGATGAAAGATTCCGTTTAGTGCTCGGCATGACAAGGCTTTAATAGGCCATTCATTGCCAGGATTCCTTTAGGATGACACAGCGCTGTCCGAGGGGAAGTCAGGGAGGCAGGGCGCATGTGATGCACTTGTCTCTGTTTGGAATCATTTTCTCGTCGGGCTCACATTGCACTGCAAAAAATATATCTGCAATTGTCTTTCTTTGAATGTCTCGTGTAAAGGGGCTGTCCTTCTGAGCTCAAAGCAGAATCTACATCATACAATAAGTTTCACAAAGAAACCACACAGACAAACAGTATCTGCCAAAGAGTTGGTCAGTCTAGTATCCAACAAAGCCACTGAGAAGTTGAAAAAGTAACTGTAAGTGTGCAATTCAATCCTTACCGTTATTTATTTTTTGTTTATGAAATTGTATTCCATTGCTAACCTATAGAAAACAACTAAACAGACACGATGTTTAAAAAAAAACTTGATGAATTAAACATGGACAGGATATTGTTCTTTATGGGTCACTCAGATATGCGTGTAATGAATCAACACCAGGATCTCATTTCTGTAGACTGATACAACTGAAGTAGGTTCACCATCTCTTCTGCCTTTTATGATCTGTAACACCCTGGCCAAGAGTTCAACTGTCTGCTCGATCACATCAAGCAGACGTCAAACATGAAGTGCCAGCGGTTGTGTTGGGATATTAACTGGAAATCAAAATGAAACATAGACAGTAGAACGACAGAAAGCATTTACGAGGTTAATGTTAGCCAATTAAGATCTTTAATAAAGTGTTCTTAAAAACGACTCTAGATTTGTTTTTTAGACTGATGCAGTAAACGTATTCTTAGTGAAATTTACTCCAATTTGGTTACACAATTTTATGTTGTTCTTCTAATTGATGGTGTCTGCACGATATGTCCCCTACTATAAGGCCACCAACCAAATTAATTTATAAGGAAATTCTGGTCTCCTATGTGTAAGAACTTTTCAGAAATCCTTTGGCATAAACCCCAGTAATAGTTTAAAAGCAATAGTCACTGTTGAATTTATTGTTATTTAATTGCAAGATGTCCTCACACACAAAAACTTACTCTCGATTTCTCCCTGCTTCTTTTCATATGGTCATGAATGTCCACCAATTTCTTTGTATTCAAACAAATTATTATGAACCTCCATGTATAACAATCCTCATGTCCATCATCCCTAATTATAGTCTCTACTAACAGCCGAACAGTGTAACTGCAACACAGACAGATATCTGCTCTCAGTCACTGCTTATTGTACCACTTGAACCACTTGAACAGCAAAGCCCAACCTTTCGTCTCTTCCATGTGGGTCCCCCCTTCTTCTCCCCAATGACAATTCGGCCATTGTGCCACCATCCCGTCTCCCCCACTTTCCGTCCTAGCCCTCCCCTCGCCACTGTGAGCTATATTACTTTGACCCCAGCCCATCAATCTGCTTCAATTGGATAATGATCTGTAATCACTTTCTTTCAGGGGAGTCTATAAAATGAACTAGGGCCTCTGGTCCTCCCAGGAGAGTTCCTTCTGCTCACTCCCATTTGATCTAATGCTCCTCCTTTCAGGGCTTTAAATGTCCTCGCACATGGGCCATTCTCTTCAGTGGGCAGCGGGCGGGCCGCTGTTGATTTTTCATGGCCCTGCTCTCCAAAAGGAGGGCTAAGTGCTACACGGCCGGGCCCAGCAGGGGAGCACCAGTGTGCCTACGTAGCCAACCGCCTTTCTTATTAAAGCTGACCCTTCATTAGGTTGCTTTGTGCTGCTGCCCTGTAATCGATAGAGCCTTCCGCGTTGCCAGGGAGGAGAAAAAAGGGCTCAGCGGCCGGAGCAGGGAGACCGAAGAAAGAGGCTGGCCTTCGTTTTGGCATTCACTCTGTGCGCCACCATCTGACAATAACCTTACATCAGCAGAACAAGGGCAGGGAACCCTGACTCCTGTCCCTCAACAGATGACAACAATGCGCCTTATTGTCCCTATGTATTATCACAGCAAGGCCAGGTTCCATAGGCAGTGAATAATAAGATTTATTGTGGCAGTAAATCAAGGTAGCTTTGTACTATAAAGAATAATCCTCCAATGTCAGCATTCAGTAAGAGCAATCACAACTATTATTTTTTTCCTTAAGGTTACCCTGCTTTAAGGTTGGCTATCAACGATATAGGCTTGTAATACTATTATTATTATAATAGATACGTGTATATATATGTAGAGAGAGAGAGTTTGTGTGCACACAAAAGGGATGAATGAATAAACGCGAACGTGGTATTTACTTACCGAACTGATGAATGAAACTTCAGCTCTGTTTTGTAGCCTGTCCTGTCAAGCAGTCTAATATTCGGTACTGCAGGCTGGCTGTTCATTATATGGTACATGCGCACATTTAAAACTGTTCAAGTAGGAAGCAGATTGACTGAGATTTAAACCTTCATCAATTCAGCATGATCCTTTGTTTAAACAGTCCTGCACTTCTGAATATACATAAAAAGGCTTATGAGATGTAAGTAAAGCCCATACAATAACTTGATGAATGGTATACTTTTTTTTGGCGAGGACAGGCTTGCCTTGTATATCATTATTTTTTTCCCATACTTCAGCAGGTTTAAGGCTTTTACACGCAATGCGTATGCCTATTGAAAGAATGGCCCCATGCTAGGCAGGCACAGATGGAGTCACCCTCCCCATCAATGGCGGACAATGAGAAATGGAAATCAAAGTTAAAGGGGTGCATCCAACCCGATTTAGCAAACACAAAAGGTGCTTGTAGGAGGCAAGCTTAGAGGAGGGGCACTGCGAGTGCTGGAACATGTCACAGGCGATAAACCACCGTCCTCAGCTGGCCTCTTCATCAAAGAGTGATAGAGACGTGGTGATGTGAGATAAACATCAAGTCCTGTTTTTAAGTCCTGTCGTTTGCGGACCTTGATATTGCAGGAAACAAGGTGATGACTGACAAGGTGGCTGATTTGTTTATTGTTTGCAATTGCTGGAGAAGGAGAAGAGCCATTTGGTTGTTGTCATGGTCGGCAACAACAGATTGGTTGCTGTGTCTTTTTTTCCTTGTTTGTTTTTTAGCAAGTCATTCAGCTTAACTCTGTATCTACGGAACCTGTTGTAGATAAATAAATTAATAGGGGGAGAAAATCAACCAGAAGAGGTAAATGGCAAAAGGGACATCCTGTTATAGCATTAATGCTTGTTTTAAACATGGCAGCTAGAAACATATAAAACAGTGTGCAATTGTTTAAAGACTATTCTCATTTCATAAAAATTAACAGCACCCTGGTGTTCATGAGGTCACATATGAGCTAACTAGTTAAATGGTTGCAAGCACTTCTGATTTTTTTTAATAGGCTATTTTGTTTTGGTTTAGTAATGTTTAAATTAAATTTGAATGGCACATGAGTTACAGCCGTTGAATATAACAACTGAAAGAAAGAAATAACCAGTTGATCTCCCATTAGAATTTTAGATGTATCTCCATTTTGCATAAAGAAATCATCTGAAAAGATGCCAACAGCTTTTATTATACTGCTCTAGAAATTGTATTGGAGTGAGTGAGTGCAGGAGTAAACCTCAAGTGAGTGTTCCTCATATTATTCCTGTTTCAGACTAATTTGTTCTTGACAGCAGAGTCTCCGAAGTCAAACAATGGTTAAGTATAATGAATCTTGAGCTGACCTTCGACATTTCCTGCTGAAGACAGTCCCCCACACACCCACCGGAGGTCCATAGAAAGCCATTTTAAGGGCCATTTCCTCCAGTGGTGAAGCTGTCACGTTAACTTTCGGGTTGCGTAACCGAGAGTGCTCGCTTTCCTTTGAGGACATTCACCTCAGAAAGCCTCCCAGGCCAATTTATTGGTGTCACTCTTACCCCCGCGTGCCGCGCTCGTCTGGGGATGAGATGCGGCAGCTGAGGTGTAATTCGCAGTGACATTGTAGCGTCAATCTCGGGCTAACTAATGTATGGAAACACACGGCCCCACAGATTGCAACCCCCTTCCCTTCCGCCCGCAGCTTAACCACCCAAATCGTTGGCCTTTCCCGCACACTTTATTTGACTGTCACTGCCTTTAAATTTAATCTTCCGGGCTTCAGCAGACACGGCTGATTTAAGCATGGACTTTCCAGGACTTTTTTTCCTCTGGTCCGCAGACTGAAAGACTCCCGAAGCATACATTCTCTCTCTATTTGTTTATGTTTTTGGGCACATGAGTCCGATTAAAGCAAGGTCTGTAAGCATTTGTGTCAAGAAGCAGAGGTCTCCCTTCCATTCCAATCCATTTTCTTTAACTCTTCTGCCTCTGTGATCGCTCTTGTGCCAGATGAAACCAACAAAGCTTAATATGCTTCCTCAACACTGCATACCACAGACTCTTGACACATCTTTATGCGACCATGGCAATATGAGGGAGATGAATGCCGGCCACTGTTAATAAATATTTTACCTTAAAAGAGTGTTTCTTCCCAATGAATACATCGGCGATTTATTATACGTTTCACGATGTGGAGATTTCCATCCATGTATTCCATTTCAGTTAAAAAATTGGCTTCAGATAATCAGCAGATGCTGCCAAGCCTTTGGACAGTCCGACTGCTTTAAGAAACTGCTCAGTTCCTTCTGAATGAACAAACGAGCGAAAATAATTACAATCACTGAAAACATTAACAAGGAGTCAACATTCACTTTTTTCTGTCAAAATGGGAATCCTTTTGTAATAAATAATATGAATTTTCCTTGGCTAACCCATATCTTAGCTTCCAATGAGTTCATATATTTAGGTTTGATTTAAATAAAAACGTAAATAAAAAAAAGAGCTTTTAAATCCCTTGAGTTATATTTGTCATTAAGATTAAACTATCCTTCTTGGTCAGTTCCATTCTTTGATCTGTCATTAAAGTTATGTGGGCTATCTTTGCAGGGGGATCTGTAAATGGATATAAACAGTCAGAACATCAAGCATTCTGACTGGTTACACTGACAGGGCATTGACATCTTAAGGTGAAGATTTACAACTTCTGCTTTCAAATGTTAAGGAACTTCACGAGAATAGTGGTTTATGGCATGTATTACAAAATAGATTAAACACTCATGTTAAAATCAAATTAGCACATAAATAAGGTCAAGACATTTGTGATATCAAAGACTAGATTCAGGAAGGTGGCAGAGATTTGCCCATTCTCTGTTTAGGGGCCTACTACACAGCCTCCATCTAAATCCATCCTTTCTGTTGAGCCCAACCCACCCCTTTCAGCAGCCCTCCTATCAATCCCGTCTTTCATTCTAAATGGCACATCCCCTAACAAATAACAGCTAATGAAATAACCATCAGAATCTCATTATGCAGGCCGGCCCTGACCACAATTACCCAGCGTGTTGCTCAGCACCTGCACAAGGCTGGGTAAGTCCGAGCCACTTGATGAATGCCGCCGGCAGAGACTGAGGTGGTTTTACTGCCGGACCATCAGCTTAGGACGTTTTGAGGACCTAATGCTACGTGGCAGAGAGACACGAAATGGTACCACGCCAAAGCACGTTTTGATGCGCATTTCCCGACTAAGACTTACGAGTTTTACGCCCCTCATTTGAGGCTCGACTGAGACCTGGGATTACAGGCAGCATGGAGCATCTAGGAACCATCCAAATTGTTTTGTTGGGATGGCTTTCAGATGACTATCATTCCCTGTGCTGGGAGACTTCTCATCAGCAGTTCTGGAGCTGCCCTCCAAATCTTTCCAACGAGGGACAAAAACGACTGTCCTAACTCTGTCTGCCTATTCTGAGACAAGCCGTTCCTCTGCCATGTATCCCACAGTCTATTATTTTACCATTTTTTTCCCCCCATTTCGGAACTGACAACAGATGGTGTTTTAATAAAGTCCAGTAGGAATATGACTGTGAGTAAACAATGCAGCACATGCCAATTCAGTAATTGCTGGGCACTATTACATCCCCTTTTTGCCTGGCACTGTCAGAGTAGGAGGGGAAGTGGGACGCGGGTGCACGCCTAGTGGCAGGAGCCAAGAGCGCAGCTGCTACGGGAGCGCGGGGGGTGGGGGGTACTGGAGTGGCAGCGCCATCGCTCCAGGCCTGGTCCTTGGACCCAGTGCCGCTGAAAGCTGGCCAACTGGCTGCGCTTCAGAGACTGGTCACTGACTCGTGGGTGGAAGCTGCAGAGACTCACTGCCCAGACGTGACGCAGAGCAGAGACTGGAGGATTGATCACCCGACTCCACCGGCGCGCCTTTGTGTTGTTGTTGACAAGATAACTCGCATTTTGCGCTAAGCTTTCACAGTTGTGGTTGCTTCTTGCACCTTCAGGAAGCCTTGTTTCTGCTCAGGAAGCACGGCAACCAGGCCTAGTGGGTCCCACAAGATGCAAACACCTTGCAGTTTAATCAATTGAGAGATCCCTTGTCACATAATAAATCTGTTTTTTTTGCTTGCTGGAAAAATTCTCTTCTCACGAAGCATTATTAAATCTGGTCTCTGAAGACATGCTAATCACCATTACCTCGGCCTTTACACCAGCAACCTCATCATTACATCATCCATGATGTGGTGTTGATATTATTCTAAAGAATAACTTCACTAAGTTTATGACACAAAAGGGAATTTGGTTTTCACACACAACAAGAGTAAAGTATTTTATGCCCTAGTACTTAGAGATTTCTTTTTCGCTATTTATTTTTTCAGGGAAATATTAGTCTCAGCGTTGGTCACAGATGCTACTTTCGGTGTCTTCATTGAGAAAATCCTGAAAATTCTTATTATGAAGAATTATAGTCACTCTGCAGCACATGCCAGATGACTAGAACATTCTTTCCTGCGTTTTCTCATGGAAGTGTTTTTACCGATGGTGAAACTTAATAAGATTCAATTAACCTGATGAATACTTTTCTCACCCCTTCGCCTATGGGTTTAAATCAAGTAGAGACATTAGATAAATCATATACACTGCTACTGTTTATAACATAAGATTATAGGTAAGCAATGTGGATATTATTTACATTTTTCTGAAATTAAATTCTTGAAGATAATTTTTGGATAACCAGTTTCTCTTATTGGCTGCACTTGTGTAATGGGGTGACAACAAATTGTAGATACCATGTCATAATCTTCTTAACATCTTTCGATACTTCGATCCAAGTGTTGCTAGTGATCAAATATGATCTACTCTATTGCAAATGGGTGGGGGAATACCTATAAGGGCATTCTTTCTAAAACGACTAAGGGGACCAGTAAATTGGACCTTGTATGGCATAATGAGCTATCTGGCATGAACAATGCTTTATAGACAGCTTTTCTGAAACCCTGCCTCACTCATTAGTTACTTTAGTATCGCTGTCCCATGGACATGCATTCATATTTTTGTGGCATTAGTTTCGTCAAATAATTTCTTCATGTTTCTCTTGTGTACATTATAACTTTTGTTGCACTCAGTATAGACCTTCATGCACTTTAGTGCCTTTTAGTAAGGTCGTTCTACATTTTTTCCCCCAAAATAATATTTTTTAAATGCTATATATTAGATTCCCTTTCTATAGAATAACTATAATCTGAACTGCATTGCCTCTTTATGGAAACATTCCTTTGAGTTTTCATTTGTGGCATCAACACATAGTTAGAGTTAATTTTGCTGTAAGGTCCTTTTTTTTGCTATGGTACTGATGTGTGGGTTTCAAAAAGAGTACCAGGAAAAAAAAACACAGAAAGGATTTGATCCAGAGAAGTTCCAAAAAGGTTGTTAATAAAAAATACATATCAAGCTGCATAAACACTTACCTAAAGATTGTAACACGCAGCTAAGCGACACGCCTCACCCAGGACCTCATTATGCACCTGAGTGTGGTTTAATTAGTGCAACCACACTCAGATGTGTAATGAGGCCCTGGCAGAGGGCGTGGCTCTTGGCTGTGTGCGACAAAGGCCTGAAACAAATCAGGTATCTACTATTTTAAACAGTCTTTTAGCTTGGCCTAAAAAAAGTCTGGGGAGTCTCTGCAGGAGTACCAAGTTCAGTAGTTCAGTGAGGGGAAAGCATTCTCCTCTCACAGTGAGTTTGGGTATTATCTTTATTGAGAGAACCGCAACACTGTACTGTATAGGTGATCTCAGTCGGGGCTCTGATGTCAAGTTTTACCTAGGCACCGGGGATGTTTGGCCAGCCTCTTACTAGTGCAAACCTCTATTGCACCTTCTAGGAGCTGGTTTGCCAGCAGGGCTGAAGCTACATCATCAATCTTGACAAGCTGAGATAAATCCAAGTGGTGGAGGTTTCATGGGGGGGTTCACTTTCTCTCCCAAAGATGAAAGGTAAACTGGGTCATAGCCCTCGGACCAAAATTGCAGCAGCTGCCCCTTCTATGAGTGAATCTTCCTTACGGAGCAGGCCTTCTCACTCCTGTGACAGCTGGCAAGAAACCTTGGACCAGCATGCTCCGTTGTTTCGGGGACCAGACCATAAGCAGCCAGAGCAGAGAGTGAGGAAGCCAAAAGGTGCCCTCAACTTGTGGTCAACGATCACCCACTGTTGGCGAAGCATATTGCTCTGATGCTCTGCGGTATCTGCCTTCTACAGGAAATGTCAATTTGTTAGATGCCTATATAGTATTGAGAGAGTCTTTCCGGTAATATCGCACAAATTTGGTAAAAGACAATATTTTCAAATATAAAGCAGTTCTTGAAGTTGTCAAAGATAATCCATTCTTTACGGCCAGTATTTTGCCAAACACAACTATGAAAAGCTTCATTTGGAACATCCCCAATCAAAAAACTTGTGGGTGTGGGTATTTTTATTGTGTACCTTATATTAAATCTAAATCAATAAACTGTAAAAGGTAGAATTCACTTGTGAACTAACCTGTGAACGTATTTTGTGACTCCACATTTAATAGCAAATTTTCTTGAGTAATTGAACTTGCTCCACAACCAACCTAAAAGTGTATCTGTATTTTTTTAAATTAACTGAAATTAATTTTGTCCTTTCAATGTAACTTGTCAAGGTTTTCTGTGAGTAATGTGAAGTCTTTGAAATATGCTTTTACACTCCATCTGACATGAATGAAATGTTGGTGGCCCTCTCAGTCAATGTATCTCAGTCAAACCTGTTGGAGACTTCATGTTAACACTGGTGCACGGCAAGTTAAATTACACTTTTGATGTTGCGTTTTCAATTACATTTGCAACTGTGGAAAACAGCAGATGCTCACACATTAGTTTTATTCACTGACGCAAGTATGATGGATGTGTAAGATCTAATGTGCTTCAATCTTTGTTCAATATAGAGGTAATAAAAGACACAGGAGAGACAGACGCTGTATTACGTACGCATGTATGTATTTGCGTGTCAGACAGAAATGTTTTGAAAAAACGCTATCTTGGAGTAATTCCCCCCAAAAATATATTTCATATCTGTTTGTGGTAAACAACAGATTGTTTAAAAATATAATATGCCAGCCCGTTTTAAAGGAAACCTTATCCATAGCTGCACTAAATAATAAAACAAATTTCAAAATTGGCAAATATCAATTTATTTGATTAACATAACAGATTAAAGTAATCTAACACTGTACACAAGGAACAGTTTCAATAGACATGTGGGCTTTTATACAATGGGTATATTGCAGGAGAGTTACCTGCAATATGTTTCTCAGTGGGCTGTAAAGATCTAAATTTGACATCTTTTCTCCTTAGCAGCTTGCATTGGCTGGTAGATACAGCATTGCAGAAAGCAATGCAGCCACAAAGAGGAAAAAGAAGGGGAGGGATCGCATCCCCTGTACGATACCGCAAACAAAATCAACAAGGCAGATGGGAACATTTATGTCATCTCACTGTGTGGCATTTCATTGCTTTGAAAAAATGCACCTCAACTGAAACCAGATGGGATTCTAACTTCTTTATTTGTGACTGTAAAAAGAATGGAAACAGAAAAAAATGAGAACAATAAGTAAGTAAGTAAGTAAGTTGGTAAATAAATAAATAAATAAAACACTTGTGTGATGTGGTATATTAAATTATTATACAGTTTGTATAGTAACTTCTGCTGTTGCATCTGCTCTCTATGTGTCTGCCTCAGTGGTTATAAGAGCCCATTATCAGTTCAAATTACTGAAAAAAATGGATACTTCTAAGGTTTATTTAACAAAAAAATGCCAAACAAAATGGCTGTAGATGGTCAATAAAAAATGCTCAAAGATTACCGAGATAAGTCATAAATGAACATATTTATACATTTTATAATGTTGGTTTCCGCTGCCGGCTGAAGAGTTCTTACTGAGAAATCAAGTATAAGGTCATTAGTATTAAATATTGCACATTCCAAAGCATTCCGACCTCATGCCCTACTGCTGCTAATGTCTCTGCTGCTGCTGCTTATGCGTCGTCTACTGAAGCTACTAAAGTGATGCTGTTTCTTTCGCTTTGGCACAGTACCCACAATGGCATTAAAACATACACCTTACTACACATTTACGAGGATTTGATCAACAACAGTAATCATAATAAACAAACAAAAACAAAAAAATGCATGAAAGGCATAGACATAATTTTAAAACATGATATAATTCTGTGCCATGGTATGTAGATATGGGAAACCAAGTCCATAAGATGTCTAGATTGTTCTCCACACCATTCAAACAGATCTGACAACATTAAGAAACTGCCGAAGTGAAAGGCAGTAAAATGAATTCCTTTTCATGGTGAACTGTTTCTCCTTTTGGGGCACTAAATATGCATCTGAATAGGATGTTTTGTCTCAGAAGGCCTTCAGAACTGATTACTTAATTTATCCAAACCACTAAACAGATTGATCTGGGACATAAAATATTAGAGAAGAAATTATCCCTTTTTTAGTCAATGTAATTACGTTAAGAGTAAATTAAATTGATGTACATTGAAAACAGTTAGCAATTACAGTCCCGGAAGCACGCCCCTATTCTTGAAAGAACATTCTTTGGCGGAATTTTGATTCCTTGTAATTGTGTACTACAGGAAAGCAAGCCTGTCATGTGAACTTCATTTGTCCCACTGCACGTCCACATCACAGAGAAATGTGTTGCTATCATCTCTCAAATATGACTGACCCCTAAACAATGTGTCAAGTGAAAAAATGAAATGGTAGAAGTGCTGATGTGCTGCTTTGACGAATTCCTCAATCATTCTGTAAAATGAAAAACTGATATGTAATTGTTTTCATGGATAAGGAATATTGGACATGATGTGTTAACCTCTCGTAGACTGCAACATTCAGCATAAAATGTAAAATACACAAACGTGCAAATATAAACACTTTAGAATATTGCCCAACAGTCAGAGAAATGGATATTTAATTTATCATTCTTTTAAATCTAGCTATTTAGTAATACAATGTAGAGGGCTCAAAACTCTGTTAGTAAGCAGGGGCACAGTATGAAAGGCAAATAAGGGCTATGAGACAATCGAGTGCAAGCAGTCTTTTTCAGTCATCCATGTCATCAGTTAATCAGGCTTATCGGCGATGCAATCTGCCAGTGAACGTGTGTGAATCCCAGCATTTCTCCGGAATAGAAACGGGTTTACGGAAAGGCCAGCGTCTGAACCCGACTGCGGGCGTCTGCTTCCTGTCCGGTTTGGAACCGAGGATGGCTCACCAGTCCCAGCGCTTGACCTGCTCTCCTCGAAGACGCTCTTGTGCTTCGCCGTGTGTAGCTAAACAGAAACACGCGTGCATTCAATATTGTCGCTATGCGTTATGCTCTTGGAGCGGCCCTTTCGTTCCGCTACACTGCCCGGGGTTTCCAGGCGTGCCCTGGGTCTGTCTAAGATGAGATGGAGACCAAGAGCTTCACAATGGGGTAGAAAGATTTATTTTCCTAAATGTGTTTCTCACTCGAAAACAAGTTAAGAGGTAACCAGCGCATAATAATCATACAAATGAGGGTTATATTAAAATTCCCTTTATTGACCACCATATAAAATTAGAACCAAATAATACTCATCGTGAGTTGGTATTTATGGTTTATGTCTTTATCGCCTTTGAAAAATAAATAAATAATAGGAAGTTGTGTCCTCATACTGTAATTATTTTATGTTGTTACATACTGTAAGGGGTCTCTGCTGCACAGTATTACATTAAATTAGTTTGTTCCCAATGATAACAGATTTGTTTTATAATGATGTAAGGAAATAATAGGGTTCATTTCTCATTTTTATTCTCAATTTTGGGGGTTAACACACACCGTGTAATAAAGCTCATATAAATTATAATGTAATCATCATATAATCTTATACACAATCTGTATCTCAGCATCTGTTTGAGTGTGTGTCCTTGTGTACACAGAAACAAATGTTTATTTGAAGGTGACAATGTCATATCATGCCTAAATAGATGTTTCGGCAGACCGGTCTACATTGGAAGCTGTCCGACAGTAATTTCCATTGTTGTGATAAAAATAAATCAGCTTATTAAGGGGCCCAGGGCCAGAGCCAAAAGTGACATAGATCTCAGAGAATATTCTCTATATCCACTGTGACAGTGACATATCACTGTCACCAGTTAGTTTTGTCTGGCTTGATGGCCATGGCTGTAACGTCAGATAAATATAAGCAATGAATCAATGTCAACCGATCAGTATTTAAGGGCACACTGAGATGTTATGAAGCTTAAACCATTTTTGTTATTTAACAACTGATGCTCATTTGTTGTGATGGTAAGGCTCAGTCAACATCATAACCATTAACATTATCACTACTACATTTTTTGGATTGATCATAAAAATTGTCATGTGTCCTATATATTCCCTTTAAAACCGCAGGCTGAAGTTACATTCTTCAAAGCACAGCACAGCACCACACAGGTATACAAGTGTCACTAGGTGGCGCTTAAATACAGTTCTCACTTATTATATCACAGATATCCTTCCATAGTACAGTATTCACATTCAGCGGCATCCAAAGCGAAGCGTTGCTCTAAATCTAAAGAGCCTCTTTGACTTTCTGGCGTTTTCCTGTTTGTTTGATATTAATCAGCTTTGGATAAAATAAAAATAAAAATCTGTATCCAAAGAATGATTTTGGTCTCCTTTTACCTTGAGCAGGACGAGCTGGTTCAGACTCGAATAATGCAAATGGTAAACTGTATCAATTTACAAGGCGAGACAGGTGAGTTGCTGCAGCGATTCTGCGTGTGAATAATTATCAGTTCCCTTTGTCCCAAGCCAGGGGAGGCAAATATAGCACAATCACATGTTGTGGATATCCAGATTCTTTAGGATATCGCTTTTAATGTGGGAGGAAATACTACTGTGGGTCCCTTGTTGAAATGTCAGCCTCTAATGAAATACCTTTGACATCAGTATCAGTTGACTCCAGCTTCAGGTGAGATCATAAGTCTCATAACTTTCATAGCTCTCTCTCTTTCTCTCTCTCTCTCTCTCTCTCTCTCTCTCTCTCTCTCTCACACACACACACACACTCATACATACTCACACACACAAGAATTCAGTTTGAATTTAAAGTAAACCAAATTATTTTCGGATCCCAAGGAAATGCAGAGGTAGATCAAATCCGAAATTAAATATTGTAAAGGTTATTTTCTACTGGTGTTTTACTTATGTAATATATAATTGCTTAAACATCATTTTAATAACAATTAGGTTCATTGCCATACAAGCAATCTTCAGTTTCTTCAGTTTTGTGGATTTATTGTTGTTTTCAGCATTTTATAGCATTTGTGTATTGGATATTGTAACATAGAAGTATTACATAGATTGAAGACCTTATAAATGATATCAGGGTTCCATCACAACAATATAAAGGACCATTTGTTTCGGATTAAAATAATACAAAATAAAAAATAAAAAAACACACACTGGAATATATTTTGAATCAATATTAACCCCTGATTGGATCCGGCGGACTTGTCTAAGCAGGGCCGGAGTTGGATTCTTTTAAGCGAAAAACATCTGGGCGATGCAAACGCCGGAGGACGGGACCTGAGATGACAGTTTTCTGTGCGTCTGATGAGAAAGCGGAGCGCACGAAAGGACTCTCTCCAGGCCAGGCTAAGCAGGGGAGGGCGGGCAGCTGTGTGATCGTTCCTGTTGACGCTAAGCAGCTAAACAGTACCAGCTTGCAGGCTCTTAACTCCCCTCTAGAAGATGGCTAATGAAGTCCTGAAAGGCTTCCTGAGACTCTCATATGGCTTTGTTTAGTGTTTTTCTTTTGCACTTCAGAAATCCATTATTCTATCCGACAGACGCACGATCCCAGAACTAGCCAAAGAGAACGTGCACACAGGGTTTCCACATTACAAATGGCTACGCGGCCATGCTAGGAAAACAACAATAACCCCATTGAGAGGAAATTGAAAGAGAGCTAATTCCTACGCAGATTATCAGATACTGTTTTTTTTATTTTTATAACTATATGCTGCCATTTCATTAAAATACTTGGTCTGATATACTTGATTGAAAGACACAATGTTTATATGCTTATGTAATATGTTTACGACAAAGTACATGGCAAATAAAATAATCATTGAGTCAATTGAATTTGTATTCACTCCAAAGTGGGTAAAACCCAGTTAAAAGCAGGAAATCCAATAGCAGGAGCTGATATCTTTGGCATAGCTTGCCTCCCGTGGCCCTCTTTTTCATTATGTATTTTCAGCGCATTTCATGTTTATAGAAAATAACAGTACATCACATCAGAGTCGATTCTCGTCGGATTTATTGAAGAGCTCAGCAATGGAATGTATCAACGACAGTGATGTATACTCTGTTCAATTACATTTTTTCTTAAATGTTTTGCTGGTTCGCCTTTGTTTTCATAAGTTTTACAGATGAGGAATTCTATTACTATACATCTGGTTTGTTGCAGTCAAAGGCTCTTTCAACATGTATTTTGTAATGTATGCATTTTTGTTGGTTTTATCTTTCAGAAACACAATGTTTTTTTTTTTTTTTTTTACAGTTCATTGCACCCTCACTCAGAGACATATTTTCATAAAGGGAAAGAGCTGAAAAATGACAACTCCCCTGCCTTTGTTATTGGAATATATTGACTTCCCTTGGTTCATTGGCTTTTTATTACAGTCCCGAGGTAAAACGACTGTCAGCAAACAGGGTGAAATTTGTTTCAGCCATTTGCTTGGAAACATTTGAATCTCTGACATTTCTATTTTACAGGTGGGAGGGGGGTAAGGAGAAGGAGAAGAGGACGAGAAAGGAGGTGGCAGGGGTTGGTCAGCCTCCATCAAGGTGGTCCTTTCACAAAAGCCCAGCCGGAGCATCTGCCAGAGGAAGGTGGCCCCGACGCCAGCTCCCCCTAGCCAGGGTGGGGGCGGGCGGACAGGGCCCCCCCCCTCCACCTCGCCAAGAGCCAGCGCCTGGGCAGAAGTGCCATCTGATACAAGTCTATCATAATGAAGGTCCAGCATGGGGCTAAATGAGTTTCCACCTCAGCCGCGTGAGGGGCTAATGACAGAACAGCCTCCCTGCGTTTGGGCTGCCGCTAGATTTTGTAGGGGCATATGGCGCTTGCCTAAACTGCCTGGCTCTGGAGAGCCGACCAACCCCCCGCCCCCCCCAAACCCCCCCACCTCTCAACCCAGCCCAGTTAAAGACGCAGTAACCGCGGCCACGCAGGCCACGGATCTGCAAGACGACCAGGCCGCGAGCGAGGGATCAGTCTACTCAGTGTTCCATCGCCGCGTCACTCGCACTTGGAAAGCCTGAAAGTTGAAGACGCTCGAGACGGTTCCGCGCATGTGCACCACGTGCCATCCCTGTAATGCAGCCATTTGTAACACCTTTGTAGATTTATATTAATTTGCGGGATTTAATGTGTCATAAATGGCAAGCGATCAACGTGGGAAAACAAAGTACATTTGTGCGTATAGCTGTTAAGTAGTGTGGAGGGGGTGGGAGCTTAGCAAATACAACATTTTCGTAGACCACTTTATGGTTCCCAAGTTATCCAAATTAGCTTAAAGGATTGATAATTCTTTACTAATATAACACTGTTACTGAGCCCCAAACTGTGACTTGTCTTTTCTGGTTTTGTCAAACACTAAATAGGGTTTGGTTGTGGAAATTAAACAAAATCGCATAACAAGGAATTTTAATTTGATTAATTCATTGTTGTATTTATATGCAGAGCAAAGGAAGCCATGACGGTTCTACGTTATTTGTTCCACTGACTAATGACAATTTCCTGCACAATAACATCACTAAAAAGCAGCCTCAGAGCTTGCTTCGCCTTATAATCATAGGCGAGTGGAAGCCAAAGGGAAAACAAATAACCTTGGTTTAATTCCACCACAAGGCTACTGGTGGCTGCTCTGAGTACAACTTTTTAAGGTGAAATTATGTACCAAACAAAAAACTTGATTCAGATTTTGCTGGTGTTGCAATTCACGTCAATTAAAATTTTGAAAACAACAGAATGAACAAAATAGAATGAAGATATCACCATGCTTCAAAACGCCTCAACAGTGAGCTCGAAATTAGCAACAACATATACGGCCATCTTTGTTTTAGAGTATTCTGGATGATACCCCATAAAAAAGTGTTGATTTGCAAAATTTGCATCACAAAATAACTCCAATGAGTGATGATAATATTCCTTAACTCTAATAAATAAATAAAAAGCATGCCTTTAAAACAAAATATGCAAGCTACTTCTACATTGGTCTGCGTAAACATATTTAAAACTTCAACCTCTGTTCAGTTTTATAGGGAGCCTGATTTGATTAAATAAACCACTAACACCCCGCAGACAGTTATAAGAGTGCAATCACTGATATTACAGCCCCAACCAAGCATGCTGGTATCAATAACAAGCCCTTCAAATGATGTCGCCACAGATGGAAGGCGAAGGGTGGAAAGATGGTAGAGGCACTGTGCTGCTATGCAACGCTGTCGCGCCGCCGCGCCGCCGCGCAGGCTTCCCACGAAGTCTTGCTTCCTCACGCCACTTCCCCTCCAGAGGTGATTGCTTGCAGCTGGGGCACACTGAGAACATTTTAATATTATGCAGAAGATTAGAGCAAACTAACTACATTATTCTCCAATTACGCTCATTTCATCCAGCTGACGTCTTTCTTTCCTTCCTTTCGTCGATTAGCCTAATGCGAAAATTGGAACGCGCTGAGGACCGCTCCGATTGTTCCTCAGCTGCCTATTATTTCACACCGCCATTAAGAGTCGTCTTTATTGTAACTGTAAATAAAACGATTAGGGGCAGATCCAGCCGGGGCTGGGAGATTTCGTGTTGGGGATCTGCTTATCAACATTCTTGGAAGGTTTGAGCACGCGAGGCTCTCTGGCGTGGCGCTAAACCCCCCTCTGAAGCCGCATTACAGTAGTAAATCTCAGTTTAGAAATTGTTATGCATCATGTCATAAATAAATAAATCAATTAGATTCCGACTGCAAATTTACGCCTTTGCCACGCGAGTTCAATTTCATTTTTCTTTTTTTTTGTCACATGCCTAAGCCTGCTTAATATCCCGCAAAGCGTGCACAAATTATTAGAGAACATGTGCAAGTATTGTCACAGGATGTTTCGGATATGGAAGGGTATGGTAATGTTAATCAGGGAGGAGAAAACCATCTGTAAACCCCTTGAACGGCAGACATTTCATTGAATTGTGGGTGTTCCACACAAAGCGTACTTGAAACCGACAACGGATGATACGATTTGAGATCAGAACGTGAAAGCTTGGGCACTATTCCTACTTTACACTCAATGCATGCAACAAGTTAATAATTTGCATAATAAGAAATGCTCTTTTAATTCCCTGTGGGACACTAAGAATACCTAAAAAAACGAATCCCACACCTCGCTACATCACAGTAGTATGATCATCAGGGAAGTATTTGGCTCTAGGCTACATGAGGCCTGCGTTGTTCTCATGGCTTTCTGGTATTATAACGCCAGCGTAGCATTGGGTGTACCAGTAGCTCTCTCTCACAGTGCAAAAAAGGATCATAAAATGACATTGCGAGGAAGACCAGAGTAAAATAAATCAATGCAGTCATTGCTAAAGCATTAATTAATAATGTTAATACAAGTGACGAGATGCCGTGATAACTATGTACATTTTATGGATAAACGCTTTTGGAAGTGAATGTCTCACCATTGAGAATCAGTTGATGGGATGAAATCATACGGCTGTTCATTTGCTAATAAACCACCCGAACCTAATATGTTTAGTGTTTTAAATCATCTTACAGTTTTTTTCAAATTACCTTTAGTTAAATTAATGATTAGAGGATAATACATTAATTTAGTTTAGTCCTACCGATTTAATGGCTGAGCTTTGCCATAAAGAATCATTATTAATGCTTTGTGAGATTCAGACTTTCGTTTTACATCTACTTTTTTATATTTTTATGGACTACAGAGAACAAATTGTTTGTTTGACCCTGGATGGAAAATTCTATCGCTGAATACGCATTTCTAGTTTTAAGAAAACGCAATACAACTTTAATAGCATATCATTCTGATGCAATATTGATAAGTTATCCCTAATATGAATGTCATATAATGTGCTTATAACTGTTTAATAATGCAACAATAGTGTTATTACATCATATTGTATTCTTTAGAAAAGGCTTCATTTGACACCGCTGCAACATTAAATAGAAAATCCTTTGGGCTAAGTTTCCAGAAAGACTCTAAGAATGACTCCTCGAACATTTCCAAACATGAAAAATCCTGGTGTTGAGATTAAGTGGCTCAGTTCATTGCTGGTAGCGTATTTACCCTGCATAACCACATGTATTCCATGAGAAAGACAGGAGGGCTTTCCAACAGGGAGTTCCTCTGGTGTTTAAGGTTTTCCATGACACGGCACCTGTGCCAAAAGGCAAGGGTGAACTGGATCTTCATGGATTTTAAATGACTGACCAATGTGTTCTACTTCATTCTATGACAACAAAGCTGATTCATTAGAAAGGTGGCAGGCCTTCAAATTATCCTGATTTTTTTAAAAAGATGGCACACTTTGAAAACTGTTCAACGGTGTGACTAGTGCTTAATAATTAGATTTTTAAAAGTGTAAATATAAAGTAAATATCCACAAATTTTGAATCACTGCTAATCTTAATAGGGATATTATCGTCCCATGTAAATGACCTGCCTGAGAATGTTATAACACAATGAAGCACATACTTATCAAGAGTCTTGTTGATGAGACAGTAGCTAACTAATAGCTCTATTTGGATATGCAACCATCTTTTAGATGCAAAATATATTATCGTTTCTTATACAGATACAATTTTTTTTTTCATTCTGCCAATACATGTCTGTACTGGGCCCCGTATTTTGCATATCTGATGTAATAAACATGAACAAGGATGTCATTTTTCTGTTTTAGAGAACGGCTCCATACTAAAGAATCTCAAGGAAATACATACAAGGATAAGACTCCTGTGGTTCAAAACAATTGTGTTTCACCTGGAAATGTAATATTTAAAAAAATTAGACAGGGCAAAGATTTTGGATGAGGTTCTCATGACACAAACTGTCAAAAATTCACCAGGTGAAACATTTGATGATAGTTCACGATCAATTCCATTAACCGGTTATGAGTAACACCCAGGCTTGGTCATTAAAAAAAGTTTAAAAATAAATACCTGCACCTTCCACTGAGCCAGCAGTTTTCAATAAGTCCAGTATTTCTTAACCATTTGGTATGTTTCCTTAAAACTAACAATTTTAGATTACAGATTACACAACACATTTAACTGAAAAATACATTTTCCCATTGACGAATAAAGGAGGGATGCCAAAGCAACGCAGATGTACATTTTTGCATTAGTAATGATGTGAACAAGCTAACTTAAGCTTGTTAAATGCTGTGCTCATCCATCACAAGTTCAAGTGGTAATCATTTGTTTATATTTGCAAAAATTAAACATGTCAGTGGAGGTAAAATTTAATTACCACAAATAACGAGACTTCAATTTGGTACCCAGCAACTGTTTCTTCATAAAATATGTAAATTGCCTAAAAATAACACAAGACTATTCCTATATGGAATCAAGGTGGTATAAGAAAATGTTAATTTTAGTCTAGCTTCAGAACGATGTGAATACATCAGTCAGAAACTGTAAATGTGCCATCAATGCAGCAAGCAGGAAAATATATTTGATTACATTATCTTTTTTATTTATTTATTATATAGGTATGTTTAATTTACTTACAGTCCATCAACGCACACATTTTTGTCTATACATACTTCATCTAATACTTAGTTAACAGGCCCCTTGAATCCGAGCCAATTTTTTCACGTGGAACGTCTCTGAGCCTTTCTGATGGATGGATCAGCTGTGCATAAACATACTACAACAATTATTTTTGTATGAAGATAAATAGCGATACATTAATTGGAGGATGTGTATCAATTACTAACTCAAATATATAATAATGCATTAGTTATCGATTATTGGCATCAATAACATTCCTGAGAACAAACCTAGAAGGCATTTAAAGGCCAGCTTGCTAAATGCAGGCATCCAACAGCTAGGTAATTTGAGACCTTATTAAAGTCAATTGATAGTGTATTTATTTCAGAGTATTACCAACGACTGAACAAGCTTTTCATAACTTATGTGTGCATACTTTTAATTAAGCTACAATGACACAAATAATACATTATGTTATAATAATAACACATTTATTGTCCATATTTGTACTTCTATTGGCGAGTAAACGTATTTCTGGAATCCTGAGCTCTGTAACTTCAATCTCTGCTTTAAATCATTGTCTGGGGCACTGATGAATTATGTCACGTAGACACCTCAACTCTTAACAGAGCCTGTGGTCAGAATAACTTCAGCAGACAGTGGAAATCAGATCCTAAAGATTTCTTGCTAGGTGCTTCCCACACATCTTGCAAAGGGTGTGTCAAGCATTTATTACCGTGGGTAACATCCCAGTGTATCGCTTTTCTGCAGCTTCTGCATTTATACACAGGTTACATGATACATTCAAAATAACCATAAGCGTTTAAATAAAGATCCACTGTAGAAACTTACAGAGGAGATTTCAAGATAAATCCATACAACACTATTGATAGGTTTGGTATTTGGGAATATTTCTTGTGAAGTTTGGTTTCAGTTTTTGTGAAGGGCAAAAGTATGTATTTCCAGCATCTGGCATATAAAAAAAAACATTCACTCAAACAATTAATTGCCTAAAGTAATAGATAATTAACCTTTACTTTTAAAATAGTCCACCTTCCATTCTGACCAGCAAAAGAACTGCCCTGAAAAAGTTATTATTGTCTTTTTTTTAAGTTAATAATTAAAGTAGAGTTTCATGTCTCAAATATAATGTGTAAGAACATAACTATATTACTTTCAAAAACACTTGGTCAGTGAATGCCACAAAACCTAATTTAGGGATCATGCCCTACAACAGTAAAAATTAACTACATTTCCCTCTCTCGGGCACCAACAAACCACATCATCAGCCACCTGACTGATTCTTTCAAACCCTAAAGCCAACACAACGAACAAAAAAAAAAAAATAGTCCTAAATCTTGGCTTGTCCTTGAATGATTATAAAACAATTTACACAAAAATATTTATGCCCCAAAAATCACTCCTCAAAACAGAACTCCAGAAAGCAACAGTGTACGAAATGCATGACAACAAAGCTAAAAAAAAATTGCCCTAATTCCCAAGCTTCCATGGAAAATTTCTGGAAATGTTTAGCCCCCTAGGAACCCTAATTTCAAAGCAATTTGCATAAATAATCACATTTATATATGCATATTTTTAGGGTTTACTTACCATAATCTATTATAAAGTCTGCCTTTATCAAAGAGGTCACTTGAAATCTAAATATGAGGAATTCAAAAAAGTGATAATATGAGTAATGTAAGTATTGATGCAGAAAGCTGAAATAGCTTATCATATTCGAGCCAAACATTTATTGCCAATGCAGACACTTTTGTTTTACTTTACGTTAGACACATTTTTAAAAGCATGGATTCCACTGAAACAATATTGCAGCAGATGAATTCACCATGTATTGAGTATTTTCAGTCAATATTATGTGATTCAGTGTTAATTCATGGCCGGCTACTCTACTGAACTTCATTGAGTTGTCTAAATTTCAATATCTTTGGTATCATTTGATTAATCATAGCAGCCTGTACATCTACTATGAACACTATGGCCAGCTTGTTACTGACTCTGACAAATGCGGTTCTGGTGGGGAGAGAAAGCAACTTTAGTCTGTTTTGGGAGAACCCAAAATAGTTAGCTATCTGAAAAGTTGTACTGTGACGTCATGATATGAAAATTTGAGCATTAAAAAAGTAACCCCAAGTGCAAGTGTTTTAGAAAAAAAAGCTAAAAACCACAGTACCTTAAAAAAAGAAAGGGAAATACAGAAATATTAAAATGCAATGACATAACTTTAAAAAACTGATGAAGAAAAATAGAATATATAAATAGAATACTTATTATAAATGAAATAAGTTTTATTAAATTAATAATAATCAATAAATTTAAACTACTCATAGACCATTTTACTGGTTTAAAACTGATATACCGACACAAAAAATTGTAGTGCAATGACTCATTCATTCATTCTAAGCACCAGTATGATATGTTCTAGTCAGTTTCCTGGTGGTTGCATTTCGCACGAAATGTCCAGAGTTTCAAAATGGCCAAAAGATTAAGACCAAACAGCCAAAATTAACACTGATCTGAAAAAGGATTTGGCTTTACAGGAGAGGCAGACTCAGCCCAACTATTCTGGGCTTCGGATTCATGAAACCTTATGCAAATTGATTTAGTTTGGTGCATCCACTTAATTCATAAAAACGCAGTTCAGTCATTTATTTTGTCATGTATTCTTGTACAGTGCACATCGACATTTCCATAATACTTGACCTGATTCAGCATGTCATGCTTCCGCATTGTAATATGTATGTTTCTGATTTAAAGGCACACGTTAGAACGAATGCTAGTGGTTATGACCAGGAGCATTCCTTCAGATTTTTTTTGGAAACATAAATTTAACAATCATCTATTTTTCACTGTGTTAGATGAATCAACCTCGAAACCGCCGATAGTCATGAGTCTCCTTTTCAAAAGCTGTAGTCATGGCATTTTCACATTGTTAGTAAAAAATGTTTTGTATTTCATCTCAACAAATTGCTTTTGTAAAATTATGATGTGAAAAAGCCAACAGAAAGCTGGGTAATGTCTTCGGTCATTGACATGTAAGGTGACGTAGGATTAAATCTCCCAAATGTATTCAGCAAGAATTTAGTCTCCAAACACCCAAGTGACCAGGTGTCTCCACAAACTTGACAACTTTACTACAGCAGTGGAGGACACACAAAAATGTAATTATTTACATTCTTCAGAAATACCCAACAAAACACCACTTCTCAAAAAATCTGCCAAAATTCTGTTAGCGTGCTTGAAATGTTGCTCGCTAAATTTGGTTTGTTTTATTTCAATCAGTGAGACAAAGTTTGACTAATGGAGTAAAAGTAAAAGCAGAGAATGCCAGGTGCCCACACATGCTTTGAATTCAGAATATGTTAAGCTTGGACAAGAACATGCCACAGTAATTAATTGTAATGGCTTAACTTGCAAAACAAATCAACTTATATAATTAAGCATATTTGAAAATCAAGACTCATGCATCCCTGTCAAAATACTTTGCACTGCACTTATCCTCTGAATTATGGAAATTTATA
>JAOYSI010000016.1:2190451-2219380 GCA_025775065.1 Hiodon alosoides | reverse complement strand
ATATATATGCGAACACTGTTTTTAATTTTGAACACTATTTTGTTAATTGTTTCACTCTAAGAATGTGAACAAAAGTATGAGGTAGAATGTAAAGTATGTTCAATAGACGAATCATGCAAAAAAAAACAAATGACAAACATCATGGCATTCTCTCCAGGGCGTTAGTAGTATAAGGTTTCAGAAATGGGAGAAGCTGTTTTTCTTCTCTGGTTTTTACGTGCCTGGGTCAGGTTCTCCTGCAATTAAGTGAAATTTCAATAGTTACAATTTGCTCTTTGTAAGCATCTGATATTTTACACATATTCAAAAAGAAACTGGTTCAACAAAAGGCTATAAAAGCACAGTAAATTAACTCTCTTGAAGTGCATCAACCCGTTAATCTTCGATGCAATGACTTAATGGCTCAGGTTTTTCAATAATACCTTTTCGTTACCTTAGTGTACCAGTGTCATTCTAAAGAACCAGTGTATAAAACTCACCTCTTAGGTCATAAATAGATCTTCTGGTTAGTTGTCAACCCCCTCCAAAGGGAATTTCCTCTATCATTCTACTAAAGTATTATTTTATTAATTATTTAATACCAATCATAGAGGAAGAAAAAGATCGAAACTGAGATGATAAATACAGTAGATAGAAATTACATTTGCATTTGTTTTTATTTGGTTCCCACCCAAAAATGAAACTACTACAGGACACACGAGAGTGGGTGTTCACTTTGAATTAGAGGTCCGGTTGTCCACGTAGCTGATGCATTCTGTCATCCTTGAGTCTAAAGCCTTATGTTTTCTGGACACTAGGCCCACTTGTGCCCCAACTGTGGCAGCCAAAAATGTAACTTGTTTTGTCATCCTAGGGGAAATGTACAATGAGAAGTCCCACGGGACATTTTGGGAGGGGTGTTGGGGAGGGTGGGGGGCTCTAAAGTTAAACCTAGGGCCATTTATTCAGGATGCTCATTTCAGGATCTGTCCAGACAATACAATCTGAACACGGCGTTGAGTGAGTGAGAGAGGCTGTTTGTTTTGCAGCTTCTCCTTTCCCTATTGTGGGTTTCAGACCTCGACTACATGCTCCACTGATTGTTCTGTGACCGAGCATATGCTACCCGTCTCCCGCAGTAGCGGTTGCACTAGGCATCATTAGTGCCATCTGTGACAATACCCATGAGCCCCGACACAAACTGGAAATCAGAGAAGGGGAAACGCAGGAAGACATAGGGTGGCCGTCTTGCTAGAAAGGGGAAACCATCAGCTGGGCCAGAAGTGGCCCCATGTCAGGCCAGCTCCGGGGCCTTGAGAAGGAAGGCTGGAGCTGAGCTACAGACACCAGCATGGGAATGATTAGGGGGCGGGCAGACAACAAGAAGCGAGATAGAGGAAATGCTAGAATAATAGGACCAGGAAGACTAAATGGCCTATCAAACACACCCCTTTCTGACCTCCCTTGAGTCAGTCTGGCCACGATGAAAGATCCAGGCACTTTCTTCTCCTAATGATTTCCTCAGTAATCAGTCCTACGGAAGTTGTTTGGCCCGTTGTGATTAGTGTAAAGGATTCCTTAATGGTTCTCATGGTTTGGGGAAAAAAAAGGAAAAGGGAAGGGTCCTAAAATGTCTCTGTATCTGAGGCACTGTAGATTGAAGCCTGTAGCCTGATGGTGCAGTGGATTCAAAGAAAACCCAGAAGATTTGGTGGGAGATTTCAAAAACCTGCTAATGGTATTAATGATAAATGTGCCAGTTTTCCCTTCTTCCTCATAATGTATTTGATAAATCTTTGGTTAATTATTTTGGTTGGTGGAAGTTCAAGTGCTGTTTGAAAAAAAACAAAATAAAATTGGTAAGTTCTCTATCAGACTATAATACATGCAACATTTTTGTCTGAAATATACTGTTTTTGTTGGGAAAAAAAATGGTAGTTATTTATTTTGAAAATTTTTGCCTATTACCTGTAACACCACCAATGGAACCAAACTGAAAAATGTGCAGAAAAATGATAAATATTATACATGTAAATCTGGAACAAATATGAAAAAAAGGTCTCAAGTTCTTGAAAATGTTACTGTTAAGTAAAAATCCTGATCTTTGAGATGTTGATTTAGGGGAGATATAAAACCCAAAAGTAAAAATTCTCACGGTTTGCCTGAAACTTAGCTCATGAGAATTAACTGATACCAAGAGTAATCCTCGTAATGAGGCTCAGCAATACCTGACAACCACTACAAATAAGACTCAATGATAAATGTAAGTGATACCCAGCAACAGGAATGTGAGGAGAGTGACAAGACATCGAATCGAGTTGAGAATGAATGGAAGGGATTTTTGACAGTTGAACAGGATACCATGGAATGAGAAGATCGATGTGACAGGGGTTGGGGGTGGTGGTGGGGTGCTATTTAACACTTACCTATCTGTTGGTGCAGGATTTAAAGCGGGGGGTATGGCAATAGTGAAACTATATCCCTGCCAGGTGGCCTTGGTTTTTGAGGGCTGGGTTCCTCTTAAAATGATACTTGTGCCTTGTTTCACTGCCCAGTGCATAGCACTTGTTAAATCCAGCATACCGTTTCCATGTCAACAGTGACAATGTGCAGCGGGTCATCATCCTTAGAACATATCTAAGTATGCGAAAACCTGAACCTGAGATCTGACTGCAGATGGAGCCTGTTCTTTTTTAAAAAAAGTTCCCCACTGTTTCAGTGAAATGTTTGGAGAAGTAATCCATTGGGATTTGGTATTGCAACTGCTGTGTGAATTACTGTATGATACTATATACAGTATTAAAAGTGTATGTATCTGTGCAGTTCTTCCACACCGATCTCAATTTTTGTATGGACCTTGCTTTGTGCACAAGGTCATGCTGAAACTTTTGGAAGCACAGAATTATAAAGAATGTCATTGTATGCTACAGTGTTAAGATTTCCCTTCACTAGAGGGGTAAGGCTGAACCATGAAATACAGCCCCAGACCATTATTCCTCCTCCACCAAACTTTACAGTTCCAGATTTTTCAGTAGGCCTGCCAGATGGTGAAGCAGGATTCACATATCCAAAATTTCATAACTTCAAAATAGCTGAACGCTTGAAGGTTTTTAAGTAATAAAAAAGTGTAAAAAGTATTCTTTTGCATTACCAATGTTATAATAACACCCAAATTGTATAAATTATCGCATATATGGAATATAAAAAATAAATCAACAGCTAATCAACTTTGACAAGCCGCTAATTAAACTTTGCACAACTGTATTTAATAGCTTTTTTATTTTTATGAATAGAAGAAATTACAAAACAAATAAAACAATGTTAAATACAATTTTATTAAATGGAACTGGCGGGTTGTCATTGTTTTGGTTTGGTCCCAGCCTAAATTTACAATATTCTGCTTTGTGCATTGCATGGACTTAGCTTTTAAATTTTAATGAATATTCCAAATAATATCATTATAATATTTTACAGGAGAGGGGATTTAAAATAATGAACACTAACTTAATCAAATGACTTCATACCATTTGTTTAGGCAAAATCTGTTGTTAAAGGCTATCTTTAGAGCCTCTGTGTTTTTTTTATTTTTTATAGACACCTGCCATGAAAAAACAATTCAGAAATTTTATATCATTTAATATGATCAGATAAAAATTGCTTTGGGGCACTATAGTTAATAAATGAATTATTATGTCGCTTAGGTGACACTGTTATCTTGAGCTACCTACAAAGTTTACCCATTTTTACAACTCAATATTTACTATGGCATTCAGCTGTGATGGTTTTTGAACTTGCAACCTTTCAGTCACACTGTAAGTCTGGAACTTTAACCACTGTGCCCAGACAATAAGACAAGGCTGACTATAAAAAGAGAACAACCAGTTTTAACTGACTAACCGTTTACTACCATTATTATTTTTATTACTCTATTTGCTTTTTTGGGTTATTCGGGAGGATGACAAAATGCAATGATCCTGTGTTTTGATTCTCAGGCAGCATTCTCTACTGGGTTGTCACTACCCCCTCTGCCCTGCAGGAGAGACAGCTTTTCAGTATTTAAAAAAAACGGTATAAAACTAGTGTGGCGTCTCTCAGCCTACACGAAAGGCAAAACTTTTGTGTGCAGGTTCCTCCACCAACCCAAAAATTGGTCTGGCTTGAGGCTCCGCTTTCAAAACACCTACAGATCATGTTACAAACAACAATCCAATAAACCTCAGAGTTCGGAACATAAAATCATATGTAGGAATGAATAAAGTAAATCCCTACTGCAATTTCTTAGTCTGGAGTTTCATAAAGTGCACATTACACTAAAGGAGCAATGTACACCTTGCAGGTTTAGGCCTTGATGATCTGTTCATGTATTCAGTAGTAGTATAATCATTACAAAATATTTTTGATACTGATATTTGATTAAGACCCCTCGGATATGTTTTATTTCTATTTTTTTATTCCAGCGGTGTAACCCCAACAGCTGTTGTTTTAATATACCTAAAACATTGAATTGCCTTGGATGAAATTTCTCCCAGCAGCAGTTCAGTAAACAAGGATAAAAAAAACGAATTCTCAATATGCCGACCTCGATGGCCTGGAGAAAATGAACGCACTGGGTAGTTCAAATTTAGCTGCAGGTAAGCTTTTACATTTTGTTACTCCTTCTATTGGCGAAATTATGAGCTTTTTAATTTGTCAAAAATCCAATAATGCCACTAAATAGTATTGATGCATTATAGTTAATTATGTTGCCGTATGGCCCTCAGTAAATATATTGGTTAAACGCTTCCCGAGACAGAAGGCACTTTAAGGTTAATTTACAATAATTGCAGATCAATTCAGTTAAATCAAGCTTTGAACTGGCCAAGACCCTGCAGGGCTTATCTTGCAAGGAATTGGCTAGATAAGTTCAATCCTTTGGTGGTCAAACCAAATCAATCAGGGATGTAGGTAATTATAACAGTAAAAGGCATGCTCATTTTATTTTCCTGAATGACTCAAATATATTGATTTCTGTCAGAACATTTTTACTCACCACACCTCCTCTGTGGACTAGCACAAGCTTATTGACTTAAGCTATCTGCCAAAGAAGGGTCTTTCTGTGGCCCAGGGTCCTTCACGCGTTATGAATCATACATCATTTTTTTCTCCACTGCCTCAAACTCCAACAGGTCATCACTGATCTACTTAATGGTACATTACTTGGGAAGCCATACAAAACCAATATTTTTACTTTTTGTATAAGGTCAACAGAAATTTACATATATTCTTCATTTTAATTGTTTGGCTTACTGAACTCTTGAACAAACTTAATGGGAACCGTTCTATTCAACACCCATCATTAAGTAGGTGTGTGGCACACTTGAAGACCCGCCCAATCCAACCCTGTCAGGCAGGCATGCTGTGGGGCCACACCCACAGCCAGAATCCCATGTGTCCAGCTGAGGTTGGTTTTGTTGATTGCACCACACTCAGGTGCTTGTAATCAAAGAATGACTTTAAAACACAGATGGCAGGGCTGTCCTGGAGAAGGGTCGAGGGTTTAAAGTTTGTGTGTATTTGGTTGTTGTATTTTGTTAGTGTATTTTGTTAGTGCTTTTAAAGCTGAAAAGCTGATTTATTGCAGTTTTCCTTGAAAACTTTCATCTTTAGATTTGCAGGTTTTTTTTTTTTGTGTTAAAAATATGCCAATAAAAAGGCATAAACCAGCCCTTCGCCTCCCTATGTGTGACTGCTCAGGAGCCAGGGATGCCACATGATGCTACTTTGTTCTTGTGTAGCCTTACTCTTATTCCTCTCATTGGCGGAGGCACCAATACGTTTTCTACAGCTGTCTTGTCTCACAAAAAGATTGTGGTGTTAGTCAGGATATTGTTTTTTAAACTACTGTTTTCCCCCTCTGTCCCATTTGTAATGATATGCAGAGAGTGAGATCTAACACACAACATGTAATAGAAAGAGACACACATTCCTTCACCTGTGCCGGGAAAGCTAATCCGTTTAGGTATATCCGCTGTGAGAAGACTCGGCAGTGCCCACGGCGGGCTCTGGAATCTGGGCTTAAGTAGCAATGAGGAGATGAGGCCACGGCAGCCCTCGCCACACAAATTAGGCGGATCAGGAAGTAAACATAACCAGCTTTTATTTGGCATGGCTCCGTGGCGGGGAGGAAGGGGAATTCCTCCACTAATTACTTCATGGGTCACTCCTCCTCCGGGCTGGTGTCAAAATCCGACACTTGTGATCCAGCAACTCAAAATATGGTAGAGAGAGAGGTACACAGAGAGGGAGACACAGAAAGATACAGGGTGGGGAGAGGGGACAAAACCCGTCAGTAATACAGTGAAGGGATGAAAGTGATTTTGGGGTGATGATTTTAAATTGGGGACCTTTGGCCATGTCAACGTTCTCACATCCAAATGGACAGAGAACCATCCTTAATTTGAAAATGAACTAGGCTGAATCTGGATTTTAGATTCTCCTTGCCTAGCATTTTAATTTACAGGGTATTCACCCATGTTTTTAGTGGTTTTATACATGCTGATCAATTGGATTTGGTTTGGTAAACCAGTGTACTCTGATTACTTTCTATAAACATTATAGTATGTGCACCCTATTAAAAACTGACTTTGATTTATATCCTTGTACCTTCAGCTTTCTGCTTCTTGGCAATCAAAGGCTAAGATTGTGCCGTATATTAAGAAAACGTCTTATCATTATTATTATCACTAATATTATATCATTGAGCTGACATCCTTTTATGATGCTTGGCGTTGAAGAACAGACTTTGCTTATTGTTTCTTTGAAAGGAAGAGAATTACTTCCAAAATTCTTATCTGAACAAAGATTTATGCATGCTTTCTTCCTCTGTCCATTGTGTCACTATATATATTATAGTGTGTGTGTGTGTGTGCCTTCATCCCAGCTTTTTTTGCCTTCATCCCAGCTCCAGGAGCCCTCTGGGGTTAACGCGGCTCAGACGGGAGCCCGGCTTGGGCCTCGACGGCTGATGGGCGTCCATCCATCACCAGAGTGGTCGTCGCTACAAGATTACAGGAGTGAGGTGCCCAGCTGCCTAACGCAATGGATTTCCCCCTCCTCACACCACATTAAGAGGAGCTGGCCTCGGACACACTCCATCTCCCCTAGTTGTGGCAGGCATGGCGGGGGACTGGCCAGGCCCAGGTGGTCTCACTAAGGGAAGCGCATTGGTCGAGTGAGACTCCATTTGTGCTCGCCTCTCCAGAAGGTAGGCTTCCCCAGCAATGAATCCTGCAAGTGGAGAGCTCTCATTCTATCAACTGAGAGGTGTGCTGAGAAAATATACATACCGCAATAAAACTGCCATGTGTTGTATTTAATTCCATTTGACTACATTTCAACTCCATGCAATATTAACATGCTTCGATGTTTTCACAACAGAAGTAATCAATGGCCCAGGTGGAGCTGTGAACGGTGCCAACTCGCTATAACCAAACACAGGTTTGCCACACCGCGTTACCATGACGACCATATCTACATTGAAGCACCCAGTTTTATTCAGTTCAACATAATAGCTATCTCACTCCTCACACTATTTTTCCAGCAGGTTCCATGGTTAAAAACTAAGGCAAAGGTACCCTTCAACCCAGTAGCGATAAGCAAAACACAATAAAATGTGTGACAAAATGGAATCATGCAGAGGCAACAAAGAGCTTAACGTAGATAGAGACATCAGTAGCGAGTGGAGTGAGCTCATTTTCTCACTTGGCTGTAAACTTCTAAACCATGTCTGATTTAAGGGGAATTTAATTCAGAGTGAGAAAATGACTCTGGTCTGACTCCAAAAGCTGCAGATTATCTATTTAATATCAAACATAAATATCACAGTGAGTGAATTTTGAGGTCTCTCAGATCATTCAAATAAAAATAATACCAAAACAAGTGTTAGTCATACCAAAAAACAAGCGATTGTACTTTACAGCAGTGAAAGGACTCTATAGGATATCAACTAAGAAATGTTTGCCCTAATAGCTGTAAAACACAGGAAAAGCAGATCATGCAATGGCACTGAAAAAATACTGAAATACCTGGTCTGAGATGCTAGTTCTGCTGTGTCCAAGCTTAAGAACATTTTTATTTTCACAAAACTGTATTGGATTGTAGTACATTCGCTCCATGTCATGAATAGCATTTATCCAGGAAAATACATTGTTATCCAATCACCTTAATTGTTATAGTAGGGAATAAATCATTCTCAGTTCCAGTAAGAACAAGAAAACTATTTACAAATAAACGTAGGAAGGAAATGTAATAAGGAGACGACTGAATCCAGTCAAGGGGAAACATCAGCCTATCGAAGGACAACAGAAAAAAAACAGTGACACTTTACATGGGGCCGAAAGACTTAAGCAGGAGGTAGCTTAGGATTATAAGCATTGGTATTCAGAGATCCAGGTCCAGGCTCTTTGTGTAATAATGTACAAAGAGAACTAACACATGTAATTAGCTTGATTCTTGCACTGACAATGAATAAATATCACGTCAGGAAAAATATTCCTAGTGAATAACGTCTGAGCAAAAACCACACCCCGGACCGCTAATAGAATTCTCCCTCATTTTCCCCTGCTCCGGATAATCGCTCTTTGGGCTGCTCGCCCATTTTTGATGGAATAACGCTTAAACCACTTATGCAGTCGGTGGTGGTACCAATGTCCTCTCCAGTTAGATTGTGGGTGGCTCGTTCCAAGCGAATATGTTTCACTTCTCCTTCAGTAAAGTCCACGTGCCCCCGGGTCCCTATTTACTACTGATTTGTGGGCTTGTTCTGTCAGACCCTGAAACCACACAGACTTCTGACATGGAACAAGCTCCCCGATGCAGCGTGGACCGCTGAAAATAGCAGTGATTCCAGCAAACAATACTATAGAAATGGAGAGAGATTGTTTTAAAACAATTACGGGCTGTCATTAAAAATAATTTGGTATTAAGAAAATAAAAGCCAACACAAGCTCAGAGTTTAATACGTTTGCATTCTGAGAGTGCAGGAGATGGGTGTGTGGAATCAATTTGTTGTTTTAAAAGAGAAGGCAAAGGTATAAACAGATGGAGATCCCTAAGGCAGCGCCTCTCAAACCATGGTCTCCGGAGACCTCTGGAATTTTCATTTCAATGGGTCCTAAATATTTATCGTTTCCATCTCGGCTCTACCTTTTACTCCTTATGGTAAGCGTTTGAAGCCTGGGACACAAAGTTATGGTAATAATGCAGAATGGGAACAGACTGCCAAGCATGTCGACAAAGCTCTGAAACCAACAAAAACGGGTCTTCGTTTCTAAATGCGCCGTAATTAAATCAAATGTCGGGGTCTTGTTGGACATTTTACACAAATTTTAAATTGTGTTTCTCTCTCTGCTGCCTTCTTTAGAGTGACTTACTTTGGGAGGTTGGTGTTGGAAAACCTGAATAGGGTTGAGATGCATTAAAAATGTTAATTATACTGATAAATAGGGTTACTATTGTCTCTTTGAAAGTATTCATTTTCAGAAAATTATCATCAAACAGTGTAAGAAGCCTTTGGATGAAGATTGTCTTACAGCAGGTATTGATTCCAAATTGCTGTTTTCTTTTTTGTTTATGAAAATATTCTTTCCCTGACAGAGAAGACACAGCCAGAGGTCAGACGTGAACCTGCAGTGTTGTGGGAAGTTTGAGGGAACAGGTGAATTATGGGAAATATTTTGGAGAGGTACTCTCTTATCCTTTTGTTTTCTCCCAGCCCTGGGCAGATTATCCTGCATGACCTTGACACTCACCGATATTAATTCCTTCATATCCCCCTATGACGGCTGGGTGAGCAACCAAAAAGTATATATTACCACCTAATCTGTTTCTTGGCGTTGAAATTTTGGATGGCTCAGCAGCTGAAACTGGATGCCCGACACCCACAAGTCATCATAACGACAGTTCAGATATGAGTAGCCATAAAGATAGATCACCACCCTAAAAAAAAAAAAAAAAAAAAACTCTTATATACAAAGCCTTAACCCGTGTTCACTGGAAAATGAGCCGCTTGTGTAATAGAATTTTGATGCAAAAATATATTACTGTTTTGTTAAAATGTATACACATCTGTGTTCAATACTTTGTCATCTACCTGGTCAAAATGAAAGAGAATTTCCACTCTTCAGATGAAAAATCCTGTGAAGTAAACATGTGATGGTAAAGGGCCCCTCTATCCATGTATAACTTCATCATGGCCTTCAATATTGATGTTCCTATTCCGACCCCACGTTCTCAATGGCCCAGCATTTTATGAAGCAGAAGCGTGTCATTCAGCACCACAATCCATCTGGGGGGCTGGCGGCCCTGGGCTCAACTTTTTAAATATTTAAATATGTTTAAATTGGCACAGCAGTCGCTGTTTAAAAACCGTGGTGCTTTTTTATTAATTCTGAGTGAACAAGAAGAATATCTATGGCAAAAGATCTTTCAGGGAAACAAGCCTCCAAGAACATAAGGGATAGGAATACAAATGTCCTCAGAATAAATACATGACACAGTATTACGTTAAATATTACATTATGTACTGGTGCTTAATAACCAATTAATATAATATGCTATGGTGAGTTCCTTAATTATGTATTTATAAATGAACACTATGCATCTCCTATTTTTGAGTGAACACAATGGCTTCAGAGCAATTAATTTAATTCTTTACTGAAAGTAAAATATTTCTTATTTCTCCATCAAATGTATATATTGATCGGAAATACTATGAACTAGATCTGTTTCATTGATATGACACTTATTTAAAAGTTATACTACCAATACATTTTAAATGTGCAATTTAAGACACTGAACCACAGTAGTAGGTTGCTGACTCTCCAGCCAGTTTATTTCCGTTTTTGAAGGAGTGCAACTTAGAAAAGTCATAGGGAGCTTTCCCACTGCACACAATGCTCTGCGACCGCTGTGGCATGAACGTGAACCAAGGGGTTATAACATGCAGATGCTGAACGGCAACGCATGAAAGCCTTGTGTGCACCCTTCGCCGGGTCAAACAGGACGTGGGTGACAACTGCTAACAAACAAACAACCTCGAGAATCCGCATGGAGCGGAGCTCTGGGGACGTCGAAAAACCTCCGGTCCCAGAGCAAGAGTCATTAGACAATTTGTGGGGTTTAGCGCCTCTGTTTCTATTTATGTATTAATTTATTTTCAAAGTGGAGCGTGTGTCACAAGGATGTTTCTATCCCGGGCTGCTGTTAGGCTTGTCGGAGCAGCATTGACGTTGATGAGAACAAACTGGGAGTAGACAGCTCAGTCCACTGGCGCTGATCATTATGGTCGCAGTCCTTTTGATCAGCGCGGCGTCTTGAGTTCTCTATTCGCTTTCGGAGCCATCAAAGCAGACTGCCGCTCCTGCTGTTAAGGCACACGATGCGGCCCTTTGTCCTCGCTGTCTTCCACCCCGCCGCTCTGGCACTCCATTTTTTCTTCTTGACGAGACAGTGATCGCGCGGGGCAGCTTCCACGTGGAAGGAGGGGGGGGGGCGTTTAAAAAAAAAACCGAAACAATCCACAGCGGTAATGCTCGAGAACACGTGCTTTTTTTAGCGACTGCAGAAGATGTTGCGTTAGAGGACAAAGCAGGACACGTGCGGAGGAAATGCTGGCCAAATTCATGACCAAATTCAAAATAAATACATGCAACGTGCAGCGTGTTTACCTGTGTTTAATCATGAAGTGGTTGTGAAGCTGACAATTTCCAGTCACCATGACATTCACATTCCGGGTCACCGTCAATGTTATTACGAACAGGCTTTGTGAATGTAAAAGTAGAAAAGGCACTATATAGAATGGAACAAAGATGGATTTGAACTCACTAGAAGAAGGAAATAATTAGGTCAAGCCAAATGATGATAAAATATGAGGATCTTCGCTCTCCGCCCCTGATGATGGTCCTTGCTCTTGTGAGATTTGGCTTAGCCCCCACAGCCTGGGGCACATTTTAGCTCGGCACATCAGCACAAGGGAAATTCAATGGCCAGGGAGAATCAGACTCCAGTGGGTAGCTCAGCGCTGGACAGTATTACTTCCAGCAAAGGAAGCTCACACCAACCCCCTTGGTTCTACAAAGCATTCTGAGCAAATGTATGACTTATTTCACATCTAGACATTGTTACTTATCCACATAAATGAAGGAATGCTCCTGAGAAACTGAATCATCCTCTGTAATCTACAGCTCTAATCTGAGTAAGTGGATGATTGACTAATGAGTGCGTTTCCATTTAAAAATGTATGTAATTTCTGATTAGTCATGAGCTGCTTGGAGGTTTGGTAAACACATAAACAATGAGTCCAATGCCAATGCTTCAGACTGCTGACTCTCATACAGTTTATACAGAATTATTCCAAACCTTATTTGAGTATTTGTTTTCTGCACTGTATATAAACCATGTTAAATCTAATAAAATGACTGCCCTAAATTTTCTGTACTGGTGCATAATAAACATTTACAACAAGTAACAACCTGTCACAACCAATATATCAAACAAACGAATTCCCTTAAATAATCATTCAGTATAAATGTATGCGCTTCTGTGATAACTCCGGAGGTTTAATTTTAAATGTTGATGCTGGGTTGTATGAATCAATATGTGGAATCTTCTTGGTATGCTAAATCTTGCATCGCAGGCTTTAAAAGTTTGTTGTATACTGAACGGGTGAAAACAGGGGGTTTCAAAGGCACACCTTGTTCTCTCAACTCACTCAGCTTCTCTGGTAGCAGCAGACGAGTCTCAGCATAGCCCTGTGACAACACAGGGCATGTGACCTGATTCTGGCAGATGAGGAGGTGTTGACAGAAAAACCTCTGCTGCCTGAAATCCGATACCTTGTGAAACCTGTTGCAGGTGTTAGTCTCCCCTCCTCATTCACCAGAGAGCAGGGAAAAAAAACAAAAAACCTGTGCTTACTCGGAGAACGGGTCTGCACCCGAGCAATGATTCTCCCTGGTCCTTTTGGCCTCTGACAGAGGCTGAGAGGTGGGCTTTCCCATGAGGCTTCAGTGGGCACAAAGTGTACATCCCCAAACACATGACAAACAAAGGCAGCCCAGGCGGATTTGGACAAGGAATGGGAAACTTTTCACAGGACGTAGTGTGCCTGGTAACTCCGTGCGGGGCTCGGATGTGTATGTCACCTCCCCCGACGGACTTGCAGCACCTCCCCAAGTAACATGGAGCAGGTGTGACAATAAGGAGTCCTGTGGGAGACTCACGACAGGCGGTTTGCCATTCATCCGACTGTCCTTTTGTCAGAAACATTATCAGATTATTGCTAACAGACAGAACATGATGCCAAAAAAATAAATAAATGTGAGTAAATGGATCATCAAAGCTTAAGTTAATATTATCGGCAATGATATCAATGGCAATCATTATGTTTAAACACAAATCATATAATTTCAGTTACTCTTTTTAATAATAATAATAATGGGTCAATAAGGCAATGAATGGCCGAAACCAACCTCACCAACCTGAGCCTGACCGAGATGGAAACGAACAGTGTCTGCGTGGAAGTGACGGCCAGGAGAGGGCAGGCACACTGTATTTAATCTCATTTGAATTCATAAACCATGAACGAGCGGCTCCTCGCACAAGCGGTCCCCGTTGAAGCTGCGCGAGGCGGAGCCGGGCTTCGACAGTTTGTAGCCGTCACCGTGAAGGGCGGGCCGACGGAAAGAGGTCGAGGGCATGTTTCTAACAGCGCAGCCGCCTGGAATGCTATCCCAGCTACCTTCCTGTGCTAAAACACGTCTCGTACTAAAGGGGACATACGCAGAGGAATATATATTGATTTCTCATAGAAGTGAGTGACATTAATTTGCAGTCTGGGGGTAGTCAATATTTACACAAGAAAGCCAAAACACATTTTGGCACCAAGTGCATATACTTTCAAACTTGACATACATGCTACATTGCTATGACTTTATTGTTGAGGAAAAAAAGATCTTCAAAACAGAAGTCAATAGTAGGACAGTACGTCTCTCTTTGAATGCTGTTTCGCTCACCCCAAAGCACTAGATTTCTCCTAGTGTTTTCTTCTGAGCTGCCATTGCACTGCATCAAAAGCAACATGAAATGAGCCAAAACAGTATAGTAAGATCTAATTCATTGAAGCTAGGTGGGAAGTTCAAATATTTACCCAGCTAATATTTAACACGTTGTACGGACAATAATAATAACAATCTAACCAACGCGTATTTCGTTGACTTCCACAGCCATAAATGCACATATCTCAGTGCGTATGTGATTTACGGTGGGACCTGACTGACAGGAAATTGCTTTCTTAGTCTGCATCTGTCCTGCCGTTTTTTCATGTGTGTTCGTCGCCAGTTTTAAACAACAGGTTTGTACGTTTTTACAATACCGGTATCTGTATCAGGACTGGCTGCAGTGTGTGGAAACCTTGGTGGGATCCAGCTGCCTGACAGAAGACGAACAGACAGGCCAGGTCCTGAAACAGGTCTGCTCTCCCACACGGAGAGTACATCCTTGTCGCGTGCCAGCAGCCTCTCTTTATTAAATATCGATTTAAATCGCAGCATTTAATCAAATCTGACTGAGAGCTTATTACTTCCCCACCCCACCCTGCTGCCGCCGCTGCCCTTCCTCCCACAGCTTCACCGGCGATGGATTCAGCCCCGGACGGAGCAGCAGCAGCTCGGCGCTCAGCGCGCCTTGGCCCCCTTATCAGCTGTGATGAGCCGCCCGCGATAATCGGGCGATGAAATGTAAATGGGCAGTAATGAGCACAATTACATCCACTGGAGGGAAATCTTCAAAGCCGCCTCTCCCCTCTCCAGATCCTGCTCCCTCCCAGGGTCAGGCTCTCAGCGACGGGCGGGGGGGGGGGGGGCCTCTGGTGGGCCGAGGCCTGGCTTGGGGATGCCAATGCTGGCTCCCGGTGGCAGCTGGGGCCTTAGCTGGTTTAAGCTGGTCCATTAATTACACAAACTCTCAGAGTAAATTAAGAGACAAATTTAATAACGGGGCTGAGAGATCCATACTTTACCTCACTAAAAGGAGTCATACAAAGGCTCGTTAACCATCGTCGTCTGTGAAGCCTTGTCTAAAACAGAAACACTGGCATCTGTGGTTAAACAAATGATAAATGTCCAGTGTACAGCAATAAAGTGGTCTGGTTTGTTTCAACATGTTTACAATAGGCATCGCAGTGTGATAAAATAAAATGGAAATGCCCCAGTTTTAATCTGGAGTCCTCCTGGATTCAAGGGGAGTATTAATGAAGCATTTAAGATCAAGTAAGATTTTTAAATAGCTCAATTAAAATAATAATTGTTTCAGCTAAGTGATGTAGGTGAAATGAAACACCACTGTTCTATTTAACCCCTACAGAAATTGTGACCAGGTACAGAGAATACTAGAAGCCTTTTTATACCGCATATGAATGTTGATGCATACCCCTTGATTTTGTTCTCCAGAATAAATTTTACCTGAGGGAACAGCTAAAAATTTGGAAATGGTTTCCATTTTCTGTCACTGGAGCCTTTTTTTTATTCAGTGTTGAATCCCAACCACGTTTCAGAAAGTACGAACCACCTGCGTAAATTGTGTACCCGCTAAAGGCCTTTTAGACCTTCCTCTCCCTGTTCACACAAGACAAACTTGAAGGGATAAACTTGTAACCGTGAGCCTGTAACCGTAATTAGAAGGAGCCGTAGTGTTATTTCTAGAGCGAGTGGGGTACTTTTTGACAGTAATAATAATAAAAATATATGGTCATTATAATCCCAATGTTTTTTTTTTTGTTTGTTTGGTTTCTCCACTCCATATAACTGACCACTACCCCCCTCCCCCACCTCTCCATACACTACCACTACCACCACCACTAAAACGCCTAGCTCAAAGCCTTTGGAATGATTTGATTTGCAGTGATATCTGAAAATGGCGACATTGTGCTAACAAGATTAAGCTGAGCTCCTGTCTGTTTCTTGCACTGAAAATTTGCTGGGTGATTAAAACTGGCTTTTTGCTGGAACTGGAGCTGGAAAACAGGATGGTTGCCAGGTAACCAGGCTTGACTCCTGTTTGATGTTGTTACATAGGCAAAAGGCTAGCTTTATAACCGACAACCACATGCCCAGGGACCAAAAGACCAATGGACAAAGGGATTTTACAGGTTCTGAAGCAAGTGATGCTCAATACATCATCAACCGCAGGTGGTAAAACGAATTTAGGTTTGCCACTATTTTCATGGTTATAATAATCTGCTATTTTACGACCTCAAGCTGTGTTACAGGTTGGACATTTTTTAGGATTCTTTGAAAAAAAAAGGACTAAATAAACAATGTACTCTTTTTTACTCTTTTGAAGCATCTCTAAATGACTTGGGGTTACAGAGTAAATACTGCTTAACTATTCTGTCCTTAGTAATTCTGGTATTCGTTTCAAAAGCATTCCTTTCCATCTATAAAAAATGATTTCAATGGAGTCCGTCAAGAAAGACCCAATCCTCTGGCTTCCAACTCCATGCTTAACAGTGCAAGGACAGGACATTAATCCCTCATTCCTTGCCTGTTTTTATTAAATTGGATTATGTATGCATGGGAACTCTAATGAGGATTTAAAAATGCAATTATTGCTTAAGCAAAAAATAAGACTTTTTGATAAATGTTTCTATTAGCTAATAAATGGAGAATCAACAGACTAAGAAAACTGCTTTATTCTGGGCTAGAAATTAGGCCATCAATCATTGGGAGTTTGTT
Source organism: Hiodon alosoides (assembly GCA_025775065.1). Classification (NCBI taxonomy): domain Eukaryota; kingdom Metazoa; phylum Chordata; class Actinopteri; order Hiodontiformes; family Hiodontidae; genus Hiodon; species Hiodon alosoides. The sequence goes on along the minus strand of JAOYSI010000016.1, from coordinate 2,202,632 downwards.
AACTATTTTTCTGTGCTCTTATTTCATCAGTGGAGGTCTAAGAAAACAGAAAATGATTAAAGTACTCTGGGGGGAAAAAAGAAAATAAAAAAAGGACAAATTGTTTTTGATTACCAAGTCAAAAAATGTAAATGCAAAATGCATCCATCCCTGCTGCTGAACTCAGAAATAAGGAAGAATTTAATAGTGGGATGGTATTCATAAATAAATGCACTATTGTTATCAAACACATTTATTATTAATAAACCCCTGACACAGGTCCGTAGACAGCTGCTTTTACAAGGTTAATCAAATTCGGGCAGGACACGGGACAGTGTGTCTAGTGCATATATAGGTGCCTGGGAGTTACTGAGCATCCTAGGGCATGATATGTTTTATTAATCCTCTGATTATGTTTCGCAGCACCATGAAGGCAGTAAAACGGTGTGTGAATTTCACTGTGCACCGTGACCATGACTGCCTACCTTAACATTGGAGTGCGCATTCCCTTCGTCAATGCAGCTGTACTACTATTGAAAACTACAATGGTATCTGGTTCAAATATCCAAGTAATAATACTTGAAAAAACTGATTTAAATGCTCGTAACCAAGTGTAATGTAGATGCTTAGCCATGTCCTGCTCCCCTAGACTGTCACGCATGCCTATATGTGAATACAGAATGGTCCCTGTGAGGTGCTTCTACAGTTTAAGCATACAGACCAACGGAGAGATTTCATTTCACAGTGGCAGAGTTTAAGGCTAAAGGCACCAAGCCCCATCCGCCATAAGCCATTTAAAAAACACCCAGGTTTTGACCTGACTAGAAAACAAATATTAATTGTGAACTGCTCACTTCTTTCTGCAAAATGAATCATTGTTTGGAAGACAAAAGGGTCTCCACAACAGTTAATGTTTACCCAAGGCACTGCTATTTTGTGTCTTCTGAGTAAAATTGACTTTGCACTGCACCAAATCCAGAATAAATGTTTGAATCCATGTGTTTTCAAAATCAGATTTTAAAAGTTTGTGAAGTTTAATGCATTACAAATAAATCGAAATTTCTGGTTTTCTTTATCTGGTTTAATTGATTCAACCATTCCAGGATTAAAAGGGGAAAAATAATGACATTAATGGACATTAATAGCTAAAACCTCTGAGAATGGCAGTGAGTATCTGACAGGCTGTAGATGAAGACCACCACAACTTACAGACCCCATGACTCTTTCGCCCGATCTAACAACGTGAAAATAAGCCAGTAGGTTACATTCAACCCACAATACACTGTGGGCCTGCGGTGACCAGTCCTCTTCACAGAAAACCCTTGCTCATCATATTAGCTTAATACAGGCAAAAGCTCTATTTCTCCTTCAAGCTGTTTCCAAACTTTATGGGTATTTTTAGGCATGCACCTCTGCCCTACATTGTGCCATCACTAAAATATTGTCTCACCACAGGATGTGAGACAGCCCTACTGGCATGTGTCATCATCTTGGGAAAGCTGTGAGAGACCCACTCATTTTTACACGTATCCCTGAGAAAGTTTACAGAAAGCACAGGCCTCAAACATTACTAATCCTATTTAAAAATTGGAATATACTGTCTTAGAAACCAAATATGGGGCGACTTTATACTGTGTATTCCCTCCTTCAAGTCCCAGACAAGATTCACTGCAGTAGTAATGAAACTTTTCGGCAGAATTAACAACCAGGTACAACTCTCCCAAGATGTTTTTAAGTAACCTCTTTGGAGTTTTTTCCACAGTAGCAGAACAATAAAAAAAAATTCAAGGTTCTTACAATGAAGTGTAAGCAGACATTCTCAAATTATTTTAAACATCAATTCAATTCTTTAAATCAAGCCATATTTTCTTTCTCCTTATAATATTCTTCTCTACGAACACTGCTGAGATGTATGGCTGTACTGGTACTGCACTTTTATACGTCACTCTTGATAACAACGTAAGCCGGGACCAAGTCAAAACTTTGGCAATCAGCTAATTACGTTTTACAGAGCAGTATTTAATACAGTTTTCTTTTTACGAGTAGAATAAACAAGATACTAAAAGCAGAAAAAAATAATTAAATACAATTTTATTAAATGTGTGGAACGGGTTGTCTTTGGTACCAGTTGCAATTGTTGCTATTTGTTTCAGAATATATTGTGTTCACACACTGTATGCCTTTTACTACAGTACTTATTATTAGCTAAACAGATTTACAGATGATTTATGGACACTTTTTTAAACCAATTTTCAATACGCATAGAGTATATGTAAAATTTTGGACACCTCGACTTAAATGCAATGTCTCATTTGTTTTGCAAAAGAACTAAAGCAAATTCTGAAAATAAAGGTGCATACCTGATGATGTCATTGGGCAAAGTCATGGTCTAGCAAATAATCAAATAAGACTGTGGAAAAGAATACCTGCTAGTTAATTCTGCCGATGTACCATTTGCTTTCATTTTACGTTATTACCAGGAATTCTGATATAAAACTACCCATAGGAAATAACAACACTTCTAAAAGATGTATGCATTGGAACATTGTATTTCATCCATGTGGATAATCTCCCCCTTAAAATGGTGCTGGTGAGTTGTGACCACAGGCTATATTGACTGCCCCCCACCTCACCTTACCTCCCATCTGCCCATGTGTTCCCAAAACATGGCAGTAATGCAATTTAATGGCTGATTTTCCATGAGTACAATTGCTTTAATTGGAGGATCCCAAATTGTGTTTTATTTTGCTACTGAGTTTTGAAATATAATCAGTTTTCCTAATTTTATTGCATTTCCTAATGATGCTTGCCCTAAGCAATTGTACTGTGTTCCTTAGCAAACAGTGCGTGTCAACTACAGAGATTAATCTTGATTATTTTAACCCTTGATGAAGTAGCGCACAATAATTCTCTAATTGGGGGATATTACAGTAAAAACCACTGAGTGATAGACCAAGAAGTAGATGTTGAAATGTAACAGTGATTATTACAGTACTTTTGTAAGTGGTGGAAGGTAGAGATTGGAGATGTTGGATCACCAGACATCAGGAACACATTAGAGTTTAGCTTAGTTTTTTGTTTTTTTTTATCACTGATTTTTTAAAATGTATAATCGATTCTACAACACATCATAGGAGTAATGTATTTCAACGTGGTGACTTTGCATATTGTATATAAAGCTCATATATATATAAAATGTGCTCTTAAATGTGCTCATGTTTTATTTTGGGGGGGGGGGGGGGTATTTTTGCCTATCATTGGAAAGAGCTATTGAAGCCTTTTCTAAATATATATTGTTTTTTTTTTTTTTGTTATTTGTGATGTAAGGTTTCTAAACTACAAGCAGTTGAAACAAAACTGGTGATATTCTTCCCAAATACAGACATTCTACCCTAGGCGTCAAGGGGTTAAGCAATGTGCTCTCAAAGTGGTCGCTGATTTTTTGCTTTTTAGCTGAATGCATAAGATTTAAGTGATAACCTACCCTTAAATACTCCAAAAGAAGTTACATTTCAGGCCTTTTATTTATTTTATTTATCAGAAATATTAAATATTAAACCACCAATTGCAATCTGAAATGGAGTATACTGTGTTTGAACATTACATCTGCAATTACAGCTACAGTTACTCATAATATATCCAGCAAGGTACATGCAAGTTATACAACAAGCCAATTGACAAAAGATTGTTTGATAGCAAGATAGCTAGTTATACCTATTTTCTTTTTCTTTTTTCTTTTTTCTTTTTTTACATATAAATTCAGAATCACCAATAATTGTTACAATTTTTCCCAAATTCGGTGAATAATTTGGGTTATCAGTACGAATTCTGCTGCCACACATGGAGAAGGTGAGGAAATGCAACTAATCTCTACCAATCCAAGTCCCTTTTCAAGTGTCTTTTACAAGGGTGGCTCTGCCAACTGTGCGCCACCACTTTGCTCTCCTGGTCACGACCTACTAATGATATTAGCGGGATTCAAACCTGTGAACTCCAGCTCATAGGGCTCAGTATGCCCTTGGGAGGACATGGTTGTTGTTTTAAGAAATGGAATGTGTGCGTGAATGTACAGGAAAAGTACTTCAAGTTTGTTCTATGTAGATTTTCATAAAATTAAGATTTTAAATTGTACATCAGTTTGCATAAGTGTATGTTCTTTTAATGTGTAGATTCGGGTTTTTTCATGGAATTTAAATCACTTTTAACACCTAAAAGCACTGGTAAAAACAATAAAAAGTACAGAATGCTAAACTGAAAGCCAAACTGAAGGAAGTTTGAGTAGGGAGATGTTAGTAATCAAAGCCACATACTTTTAATCAAGTAAGTTTTATTGCAAGGTTTTAGAATCAAATTGTCTTAATTCAAGAACAACTAACTAAGACTAATTTTGCCTCTTAGCTCAATTGGGTACTTTTCTTGCAGGTGGGTCAGGACATCTTTCAAAAAACTTTTTTTCTTTATTAAACAAAGCTATTTGTGTATTTCATGGCTATAGTGAGATCACCACTTGTTTTTTTGTTATGTTTATTGATTGTTGATATTGTTTGTTTGACAAAATTATCAGATGAATTTAAAATATTGCACTTAACATACTTCATATTTACATATAAAATGTATTTATTTGCATATTTTGCATTGCGTATGAGCTAAGAAAGTTTCCATAAGCAGCACAGTGGATGAATAGACATGGTAAAGATGAGCAGAGCAATCTGAATGTGCACTCCTATAAGTCATCAGAGGTGTTTTACAGCGAGTGGACATGTGCTGATTCTCACAGATTTTGGATTTCCTTTCGCTGACAGCACCTTTGATGCATCAGAAGCTTTGCTGAATCTCATTTGGCGGGTTTAAGAGTTTTTTTTTTGTTTTGTTTTTTAAATTCCTCTGACATTGACGGGCTCTGGATGCAAGAAGGGGGAGGGGGTCAGACTCCAGCCAAGTGGACACTGAACAGGACGGATCTCTGGATGGATTTGGTGGTTAACTTTAAACTCTGCACCCTCCCCCTCTCCTCCCAGAGGATACTGCAACTCACTCACTTCTCTTTGAAGCCTTGCAAAGCTTCAGCACGTGTATAAAATCACCATTGAAGCCTGGGCATAACAGCGGTTATGGGTGGTTCTCATAGGTGTCTAAAACCACCATTGAAGCCTGGCTTAGTGTTAGGGTCAGTGGTAAGCACTGGGGGGGAATCCTCTGCAGATAGACTGACTTTTGGAATTTTCTTAGTCATGGTTCTAAGTAAAAGATGCACAAATCCACAGGTACCATGCCTTTGGGCATTCCAGCTGAAGTTCAAAACCAAACTGTGTACAGTAGTTCTCATGAATTTGGTCTGACGGAAAAGACTTTGGGTCCATTTGGCCTAAAGAGTGTGTCATTCCAGTATGTGCTTCTTACAGCAAATGTGTAAAACAATCCAAATATCTTCAAATACTTATTTCTTATTTCCAGTATAAAAAATTATGTATATTTTGTTGTAGTTTGCCTTACCGCCAATATTGAACTCAATAATGACTTTAGAGTATAATTGTACATCTAGAAATGTTCAATCCAAGCACTCATTTTTTAAATTTTAGTCTTGCTATCATGTATTTTGCTGCATTAATTAAGTAAAGTTTTTTCAACACGACTTAGAAAAAAACAAAAAAACAAAACAAGAAAAGAACACATGATATTTATATTGTGGACCAGAAAAAATGTGCTTTGGTTTACAGAGAGCCTGTTGTGACAATACCCGTATCGTCTTATTAGAGTCCAAGTGACATATTGTAAATGCAGCAGCTCGTCATAATAATGACAGAGCTGACTCCATTCTGTTCTTCTGAGTTTATTTCTTTGATTTACCACCCCAGACTTCGGCCCGGGATGATCTCCAAGGTTGCTGTCAGGATGAATTTTATGTCCTTGGCTTTTGCGTCTTTCTGTAAGCCTGTCACATCCGCTCAGCAATGACTAGCATACCAGCCAAGACCTCTGGCATACTGTGTATTAATAGAATATTGATATAGCCCGAATTCTGGTGCAGGATTTATTCGTTTTGTAAATCCTTGTTCTTCCTCTATGCCACAGAGCGGTTTAATTAGCAATTTTTACTGCCTCGCTCTCTCGTTAAATTAATTATTAATTAAGCGAAAATATAGGCATGTTTAGCCCTTTAATTATGCGGGAGCTCAGCGGTCATCAGAGTTCAGCTGCTAAGGGATTTCTGGAGAGCGTGCAAGACTGCAGTCCCAGACGCTCACACCGAGCCTCTGCCACATTTCTGCGAGTCGCCAGAGTGAAATAGATTGCGCAACAAGCAGTGAACTGGGATGAGATACAGTGATTTCTTTCTTTTTTCCTCCAGTTATTGCTGTTACTAATCCCGACTGTTAAACATGGATGACTAAAATGAAAAGCACCAGTAGAACAAAGGCAGAGGAAACTCAGCTGCTCGGGCCTGACACCATGGGCACAAACACAGAGGGACACAAACCTCTGCCATCAGCACGCTGAAGTCATACCATTGGAGGAACACGCTTGATTTTTAACTCAAAACATTTGCACAACAAGAGTTTCACAGTTCCATAACGAGCATTCTGAGATTCACGCAATCCAATGAATTTCATGTGTTTTTTTTGTTTTTTTTTAATGAAACAACTTTGGAAATGAATGCAAATTCTGCGACAGGTTCATTGATTTTGATATTTACATAATTATCGGCATTGCCTCTGTACATTGAAGTGTGGAGAGAGATGATTCATTATCTTGAAAAACACATGGGAGTGTGATACTCTAATTGAATTTTTTTAAAAGAGTTTTTGTAAAGCATTACTTCTAATGCATTAATTTAACGCATTCATTTTTTTTAACAGACTAGATTATAATAGACTCACTGGATAAAGGTTTAATAGACTAAAACGCAGTACTGGCACTGCAATCCCACATATGAGTGAACAGTAGTCTTCAATGTTATGTCGCAGTTATATAGCAAAACGTTCTAAAAATGGATAAAATTCAATGAAAAATCTTAATTTGGAAGTGAGCTGGAGGAGAGCTATCAGGGGCCTAACTTTGAGCCTTAACAGCACATCATTGCTATTATTATTATTGCATAGGCCTATCAGCACATAGCACGTAGCACGTAGCACATAGCACGTAGCACATAGCATGTAGGAGGGGCCTCTGCATTGCCATGAGGCAAAAAAAAAGCATCCTGTTTAGCATGTTTTGCATTGTATGGTGTCCTGTCTGAGGCTTGCGTATCTATGCGCAAAATATTGGCTGACAATTATTCATAAGTTGGCATAATGTAAATTTTACAATTAACCCTCACAAAAATATCAAGAAAACTCTGCTTTGTCCAAACTTGACTGGTAACTGGTGACAAATTGTTTGTTTAAATATTTTTAAATATTTTAAATATTTCAACAGTTGAGGCTTCTCAGAAAATAACTGTGTATGGCTTCCCAAGGGTTTTAGGCTGCACTTGGCTACAATTGTTACACTATTCACTATACGCACCTACTATAAGTTATAATATCCGCAACTATTTTCAATAATTGATTCTAAACTTTAATGAACAACGTGAGTGATTGACATAGTTCATTACTTTACTCATTAGTTAATTATCAAAGAAGTAGGACAAGTCAATAAAACTGACGGCAGTAAATTCCAATGCTAATTAGCGCCACTTCCTTAGAGACATATTTCAAGGCTGATTAGTTACCTGAATGTCCCGAGATGCTCTGGGTGGAGAAAACAGGCAAGAGCAAGTTAAGGTTAGCTGACTCACAGACTCACAGACGCTGTATAAAAACAGGAGAGGGTGCGAGAGAGAGGGAGATGTGGCACAATGTAATATCAGAATTAGTCACGCCACACATTAGTCGTATTAGTCAGGTACAGCAACACATACTGTGATCAGAGATGCTTTCGGAAACAGTCGAGACGTTGAAACAGGTGTTTTTAGGTGTAGGCTGCAAATGGTCCAAAACAGAACCATTTACACACACACACACACACACACACACACACACACACACACACACACACACACACACACACACACACACACACACAGACACACAGACACACATATATATATATATATAAACACAAAAGACTAATTTAAAAAAAATATATGCGCCTTTCATGTCTCAGAAATATTTATTTACCTTCCTGTATGTGTTTGCATGGATTTGTAGATTTAGAAACATTTGGTTGCACTGGTGAAAGTGGAGTTGAAACCCTCCTTATTCAAAGCTGATTCAAGTCACACGATCATATTTGCTTTTCTTCATCTGAAGGGTACAGTTTCTGTACATGCCTTTCCCAACACATGGATAGATGTCACAAAGGGACTTACCATTGTTTATTATTTATCTCTGTGAATTTTCTCCCCTCAGCCAAACACAATAGACTCACTTGTTTGTGATCTAGGGCCCGCATTATTACTTTTTCACTCAATTGGCTTCAACACGGCAAGTTTTTTTCCGAGCCCTCTACTGTGGGGGCCCTGGGGAGGAAGTGACAGAAGGCCGCCTCTATTTACCTTCTCGGGCTCGCCATGTCATCTGCTTAATCATGTGGCTAATCGACAACACTGTCTCCCTCTCTCACACTGGGCCGGACAATGGCGGGTCTTTCATATGCAATACAATGGAGTGTTTAAGTCATTGCGTGGGGTTCAGAGGGGGATATTATGTTTCATTGTTTAAATTTTCCTCAGAGACTTCTCTAAACAAGCATATGCTCGCGTTTCTGGTGTTAGGCAGACCCGTGCAGCTGGACAACGAGGAAGTATCAAAGAATTAATTCACATGATTAATTCAAATGGTTAACTCGGCATAACGGTGGCTTCAGATATAAAATTACCAAGACAAATATGTACTCCACTGAATAATAAATTATGGTGAATTTAATTATGCAACAGGGTGTAAAATGGGAGTTCCTTTTTTCAGACTGATTTCTTTTAGATATTTTTTATACTAAGTGCATGGTGTCAAATGTAAAGTAGTGTAGACTAGTTTTTTTTTTCTTTCTAGATATCCCCCATGGGTAGAACACAGATAATTTCTTCTCATGCTCTGACCATTGCAAATCTAATCACACTGCAAGAGCCACAATCCCTATTTTAATAAGCGGTCCAAGTTGCAGTCATTTAGCACTGAATACAGAGCAGGATTTCATTGTGAGTGGTAACATAAGGATGAAAATAGTGCGACCGTCACTGATCAATGACATAGAGCCGCTGTTCTTCAGCGTGTCTACAACGAAAGGATTAGGCAGGGTCGTTAAGAGACCGAAAGACTCATTTCGTTGTTAAGAGCAGCAAAGTCATTTAAGCATAAGGGACGCAGTTTAATGACACACATGCCTCACTTATCCCTTGCCGTGGCTTTAATTACAATGCTTGACAATGATCTACCTATGAGAAACTCAGTATAAACTCCCTGCTACAGAAAAAAAACACACACAATATTTTGACAGGTATGGATTACCTGGGCCAATTTGTTACAATTTGACAAAAAAATTACGCTAATCATGCATGTCTTTGTTTGCTGGTTTTTCAAATATGGTGTATACAAATTTACTTCTTAATTGAGGGTCTATTAAGCTTTGCCATATAAGTTTGATTAGTAACGTTGAAAGGTTAAAAAAAAGATCATTTACAAATAGTTTACAAAGAAAAAAATCTAATTTGTTTTAAAACGCTTTATTTATTAAAAAATGTCATCATATTAGCTGTCTGAATGGGGTGGTTGGTTATATTTCGAGTACTCAAACACATTTAATAAGAGGGGTCAAGGAGCATGCAAAAGTCAGTATAGACACTTCCTACTGTCAAAAGCTAATTCATTGGCATAAGAATGCCTAAGAAACTATTTACACCCACCAGGGGTTCTGCCTGGAGTGACAGGAGCTGGGGTATGATACCAGATACTAAAAAGGTATTACTTGATAGTTCTCAGCAATTTTGAGAAATGTGTCCTCCCTCTCCACCCCGCCACCCTCAGCACCTCATGTAGTGATGAGTTTGGGTTAAGCCCTTCATTGCTACGGAGATCTTTAGAACGGGGTACATAATCGCATAATTACATTGAACACTGCTCTATTTCCTGCTCAAACACTCCCCTGTTGGAAACATGAATAAAAAATTATGCTTCCTTTGTGCTGTTTGCCAGTATTATTTATGGAAGGTTTATGTAAACATTATGCAGATATCCTTTGTGAATAATATGATTTGGGGGTTTATCTGTAAAGATCAGAAAATGTGCGGTTTTGGATACCAGATCTTGAGGCAATTGTTTCCACCCCTTTTTCTCCTTTTGTCTGAGATAACATCTTTAGACCCTTGAAGCAATTTGATTGAAAATATTTTCTTTATTCCATTGATCTGTTTCTTTTTTTTTTCTGTGACAAAGAAAAAAGTGATTTATGAAACTTGTACGTTGTAGAAATGGACCTTCTCTTAAATGATTGGAAAATATTTATAGACAGCAGCATAAATAATATTTTATATATATTTTATATTTTTTACGGTTTTTATCCAAGTAATTGCTTTCAGAAAATAGAGAAATAAAGAGTGATAGTGAACAAAAGGTCCTGAGCACTTTTCTGAATACATTCGTTCACACCTTTGTATCGCAGTTGAATATCTTGTTGCCCTGTTGTCACGTGGCACGGGGCACAGGAATAGGTGAACTCCGTTGCAGTGCTGAGAGGGATGGTCAGACAAGCGTGGGTCGGGTACAGGCAGGACAGGGCAATCGAGGCATGGCAAAGACAGGGTCATGGTCACAAGCAACGGTCAGGCGACCAGAAAAATGAGGAAAAGTCCAAAGTCTTGGTCAGGAGGTCAGGGTGTCAGGCAAAAAATCCAGGGAACAAGGCAACACTAAGACACAGGAAGCAACGCTCAGAGATGTAGCAGTGAAACATATCCTGGTCTCCTCCACTTAATATACTCAATATACATTTTCACTTTGATTGTTTTTAAACATGGAGCAGGATTGAAGCAAATCCCGAAAAGCTCTCTGGAATTAAACATTTAGTTTTGTTCCGTGTTACAATCTCATTAAAGTGATCCTTTGTTTTGCCACTTTATAAGCTGTGATCTCTTATGTCTGCTTAAGACAAGTAAAAAGGGCCAGGCAGTTTGAAAGTGCCTCTCTTCCACAAAGAAACCGCCTGTTCCCCTTCATCAACAAGCCTTCCTTTTAGCTCTTAAAAAAAGATGGGGGGGGGGTTACAGAAAACCATTGCTTAGTGTGTATACTACTTGAAGACTTATAATGATTCTACTGTCTATATCCTTTCTGATGTGCCAGCATCTATTTGCCTTTTTAAAAATTTACCTTTTGCCATTTTACGTTTACAATTATATAAAACTTTGCAATCTATAACGTTCCTCTTCTGTAATCAGTTATTATTTATTTTATATTTATGTATTCATTTTATGCTACAATAAGCATGTCGGATTTAATAAGAACTTAGTAAAGGTAAGTGCAATCAGGAATGCCGACTGTAAAGTTATCCCAGAGCTCTCTGCTTTCACATCAAGGAAGGCAACCAGCTAAACTGAGAGCACTAACTGTATTCTGTGCATAAAGGAAATCGCTGACTGAGCATTCCTAAATAGCGACGCCCGCTTGCCTTCACATAGGAAAGTAATTTAGCAGAGAAAGAAAAACTTAAAAGATAATCCTGTCATTCGGAATTACAGTGGCTGGAAACCTTGTTTATTTGCGCTGTATTCTTGGGGACTGGCAGTGACTGAACACGGAGGGCTAGCTTTTTCACGGGAGCCAACAGACCACTTCGGTGTGCTTTTATGTGTGTGTGTCGGGGCACTTCGTGGGCATTGGAGTGGACCAGTCTGTGCACGTGTGGACACACCTCACTCAGCGCGACAAACCTCCAGAAATCTGTGTTTTCCTGATAGTCATTTGCTGCGCATTTTTGAAAAACCTACTTGCTGACTTATTTGGACTGGGAACTGGCAGACCCAGCATTCATTTGATCTGGAAAGTGTAAAGGATAGATGCGTCTGTTCAGTTCTACGCCCTGCCGATCCGTTAGGAGGTCAATGGGGGGGGGGGGGGGGGATTATTTTGGACCTTTAAGAATGGTACCCAACCAGAAAAACTTAAGGTGAAATTCATGGTTGAACAAAAAATGTGAGGTGTTTAATTTTATTTGGTTACGGGGGTCAATT
>JAOYSI010000016.1:2161434-2172057 GCA_025775065.1 Hiodon alosoides | reverse complement strand
CCCCCCCCCCCCCCCCCCCCCCGCGGGCCCGCCCCCCCCCCCCATATCGTGAGAACTTAATGAAGGTTTTATAACTCTTGAAATGTTTATGACCCCTGCACTCACCGGCTTGTCTCCCCAATTAATGAGTGATTCGGAAGGGGGCTGTTGCATGTAGCTGGACCCTGGCCAGGCAGGCCGTTTCCAAACCCAATGTGTCAGGCAGCTTTCACTCTCTCCTGCAGGCCGTTTCCAAACTCAGTGTGTCAGGCAGCTTTCACTATCTCCTGCAGGCCGTTTCCAAACCCAGTGTGTCAGGCAGCTTTCACTCTCTCCTGCAGGCCGTTTCCAAACCCAGTGTGTCAGGTAGCTTTCACTCTCTCCTGCAGGTCGTTTCCAAAACCAGTGTGTCAGGTAGCTTTCACTCTCTCCTGCAGGCCGTTTCCAAACCCAGTGTGTCAGGCAGCCGTTTCCAAACCCAGTGTGTCAGGCAGCTTTTACTCTCTTCTGTAGGCCGTTTCTAAACCCAGTGTGTCAGGCAGCTTTTACTCTCTCCTGCAGGCCGTTTCCAAATCCATTGTGTCAGGCAGCTTTCACTCTCTCCTGCAGGCCGTTTCCAAACCGAGTGTGTCAGGCAGCTTTCACTCTCTCCTGCAGGCCGTTTCCAAAACCAGTGTGTCAGGTAGCTTTCACTCTCTCCTGCAGGCCGTTTCCAAACCCAGTGTGTCAGGCAGCCGTTTCCAAACCCAGTGTGTCAGGCAGCTTTTACTCTCTCCTGCAGGCCGTTTCCAAATCCATTGTGTCAGGCAGCTTTCACTCTCTCCTGCAGGCCGTTTCCAAACCGAGTGTGTCAGGCAGCTTTCACTCTCTCCTGCAAGCCTTTTCCAAACCAGTGTGTCAGGCAGCTTTCACTCTCTCCTGCAAGCCGTTTCCAAATTCCTCTCAGGTGGCAAGCTGGGACGTCTGACTCTTGATGTTTGATCAAAGGTACGATCGCCATATTTTACTCTATGTGTGGAGTCACTTTGCAGCATTGCTTTAAAAAAAGTTTTTGATTTTTTTCCTTTTCAAAAAAGCACATTTTTAGTCGGCCTTCACTTCGTATGAAATTAAATTAACACTTTGGACCTTACAAAAGGCGTGTGTCACACCATCAAATTATACTTCCTCATCTGATAAAATCAGCATTACTACAAACGGCCTTAACATGAGAAATGGGCATTGATCTGTCTCTTCACCATAGACCTGTTGTATTGCGTTGTAAGAAAACCAGAAGACATCCAAAATAAATGACAAAATATATTGCCCAAGGCTGCCTTTTTCTAATGGTTATGATGGGAACCCAGTTTTGTCCACAAAGTCTGAACCTGTGCTATAATAGGATTCATAAACATGCCTAAATGCAATTTGTTGAAATGTATTTCTGGAAAAGACAATCATTTACAACTTCTGAGGGGGATTCTGAATAAGTACGTTTGTATGCAAATCTGCAACATGGCTTATGTACTCTGCACCCGCAGTTCATGAAAGCGCGTTAGATTTATGGCAGCGCGTGTGCATAATTGTAGAGGAGAGGGGGGAAAACGTTTTGGATTGATGGACAGACCTTTTTTGGAGCTTTGATTACAGCAAAATGAGTTCGGCTTTCATGTATGCGACATTCAGAGCAATCCTATTGAGTCAACCGTAAGTGTTAAGCAGTTGTGTTCTGTCGCATCGGGGTACAATCCGGCCAACTCCAGTGGACTAACATATTCATTTGGCATTAGCACAACTCGGAAGAAGTAGGACAAAAGACAAAAAAAAAACGGAAACGGAAGCGTTTGTTAATTGTTTAAACAAATACATTTTATTTTGGAAACTGTGTTTTCACATGCTACTAAATGATGTGGAGCATTTAATCATAATATCGAGATCAAAGTATTTATTTATTTTTCTTATTTTTTGATGCTTTATGTAATTTTGTGTAAAAAAACGATAATAAAAAATGTATCTGTACGTGTTTGCTTGTTAAGACGAACTAGTCAGAGATACATAGCCCTCTGTTGTGTATTCACTTCTTATACCTAATGGAATTATGTTGACCTGAAGCTCTGAGAGCTTAAAGTAATAAAATTCAATTTACAAACTCATTTATTACCAATAAAAGGAACCGAAAGACCCATTTCATAGGCCACAAACTAAATTTGAGTTTGTTTGTTTGTTTGTTTGTTTGTTTGTTTGTTTGTTTGTTTTTTTAAAGGGGCTTCATTGCGCAGCCTCTCATTACATTATTTTACACAACGTGGCATTAATTAATTCCTTGTGACCAAGCGGCTCCTGCTGTTGTCCCAATCTTTCCTGTGGAAGAGGCCGAGTGTGACCCCCCCCCCCGTAAAAGGGAATCAGAATTAAAGTTCAAAGGCGCTCTCTGCAGCTTGTATAAACCACACTCAATTGGCACAAAAGGAAATTCAATTTGCAGGGAGCTACGCTATATACTTTTTTTATTGAGGAACTTCAGTCATTAGACCATTTACTCCATTTCAGTCGAAGACCAGAGTGAAGCAACGGGAGACTGCATGTTCCTCTCCACAAAATCAGGGCACCGAAACCCCTAATGAGAGCTTGGTTCCTGAGCTTTCAGCTAACAATGTTTTCACCAAAGCAGGGGGATAAGTTTTAACCCTTCCCCAACGAAATCTGCTTAGAATATGTAATCCTATCTAGTATGCATATAACAGTCTTCAGGCGTGGTGTGCTGGAAAAACAGCCAATGATGCTGTATCAAATTAAACACACATGCAAAAAACACTGTTTGGACCAAAAATGCTCCACAGTAAAGGGGAATTATATTAAACTGAGCCTTCTGAAAATCTAGTTTAAGGCTGTCACATTCAGTTTATTTCAATAGGATTTAAAAACAAAAACAGCTACCAAACAGTATTCAAATCATTCTAAGAATTGATTTATTTACAGTAAAAAATAAAAAATACGTCCACCGGTTGTAGTATGTATGGCTATAACAACTTTTTAAAGTTATTATTTGTATACACATATTTGATGCGATGTTTTGATGCCTTCCTCACACGCAATGAAATCAATGCTGCATCATCAGTCACATGCTTTCTTTGTATTCAAGGCCTGGGCTTCAGTGACATCCCCACAAAGAAAAATAACCTTTTGCTAGATGACCTTCAACACACACAAACAGTTTCCCACCTCTTTTGTTCACCATAGAGAACTATGCTATGTTTAGTCTTCAGTTGGATCAAAACCGTACAATCTACTGCCTGCTCACACGAAAGTGAAACGTACTGTTAAGGGAACCTGTGTACAGCACCAGGGTTTGATCCTTGAACCTGAATCCTCACACAACCACACAAAACCAAAAGATTCTGACATTTGCATGCTGTGCAAAAGATCTGAGCTGATGGAGGAACAACTGTCATTTTTACTGCTTGTGCATTTTCAATTTCAGACACACTCTCATTTGCTCTACAATTTATGTCCCATACCTCTTAATCACGCATACCAATGTCTATAAAATATACTTCTAAATATTTTTCTTTAAGATCTGCTATCCTGATCTTAAATACCTGAATGGATTAATGTTTCCAGGGGATTTCTATAAAGTTAAGCAAAGTATAAGTTGTTTATTCCAGAAAGTATCTTCAAATGAACAAGCATTTTTAGAATGATAAAATATATTGTAAAAATAAATTACATGCAGATCATCACGAATTCCCTGGTCACTATTATCAAGTTGTGATGACCTCTAACCTCTTCTGATAGGGTTTTTTTTTAGTTTCAGCATGCTATTATGTGCCTCTTCATGTGACTCCTGCAGAATCACTTCTCTCTCTGAATGGCAGATTAATGGCGGGTAATAATATCGAATATCACCTTCACAAAATGAGATGCATTCCCAGTGGGATGATGAGGTGTCACCACTAACAAATTCACCGTCCCTGTGCGCAATTAGCTTATAAAGGGACTGGGTGTGCGCTAAATCAGCATAGAGGAAGATGGATAGAGCCAAAAAGGGGGGGAAATATCCCTTTTCACTCCATTCACAAGGATGAAGGGGAAAAAAAATCAGCTTTCTATCAGCATTATTTTCTAGAAAGAACATATGGACAGGTTACCTTTACAGGCACATTAGTCCTGACCGGCTAGTGGCAGGATTTCATTACACCTCGAATAATGTTGAACCATTTTGCAAAATGTCAGCATATGTAAATGAGGCCGAGTCCTGGTTGTCGTGTCATGTTTTGTTAAAAGTTGTTGCAACCTTTCTTTTTGCTCCCCCCCCACCATTTCTCTTACCTCATTTCTAATGCATATTTCCTTTTTCACTTTCAACGGACACCAAGCTTACACTATTTAGCATCGCGTCCTTCCTGGAACAGTAGTCACATAACATTTCCAAGTGTTAAATATAGAAATAACAATGATAATATATCGCTTGGTACAAAACAGAAAGTGATTAATTTCTGCCAACACAAAAGAAAATGAATCGATGATAGAACGGTCTGGAGTAGATGTTTAAAACAGAAGTAAGTAAGGATGTTGGGGATGATAAATATCTTACTTAAGAACTAAATAATAATAAAAACAACAATAAAAATAACGATAACGATCACAATTAAATTTTTGATCCTAAAATGCTTTATAATACCAAGGAGGAAAAAAAACTAATTGAAAAGAGGAGTAACAGGAAAAATGGTTTAAGAAATTTTGCTACACTTTTCCTTTATATACATAATTAAACAAATCAATTTCCAATTTTATTATAATATTTACATGTGAATACAACATGTCATTTGATGGATTCGGATTCAGCTACTAAAATTAGCCCGGTTTTAACCAGGGGTAATCCTCTAGCCTGCAATGTGTAATGCCATTAGTTTAGAAGGGACAGTTATCGGTTATCCCTGATAGAACCTGAGCACAGGAGATAAACAAAAAGCCTTTCAGCCCTTCCAGTCTGCAAGCCACATTTTACAGTGACAAGAAAAACAAACCATTTTGATATTATTGATATCCAGCAATTATGCATAAAAACATTTGACCTCATTAACTTTGTGGAAAATAACTTGTAATGTTCGTAATATTGAAAACTCGTAGGCCCAAACCACAAACCTTTCATGAACCCCAGATAAAATCTGTCAATTAAGATAAAAGCCAGATAAGTTCCCTTCTAGGTTTCTGAGTAGATTTATGTCCCAAAAAATATTCAAATGATAGAAATCTGTAATATAAACATCAAAAGCTTTAATAATTGATTATTTTGCAACATACATTACAAGACGTTTAACTTTTTTTCTTTTGAATCTTGGAAAGTTAGACATATGGGTTATTTGATTTTATTTAACAAGCCATTTACAATTGGTCGTAATGATCTGAGACAATTTGATAATTCTGAATTGGATGAGGAAAACTGTACAATTGTTGATTTTTCCACACTCAATCAGTGTGGTTTCCAGACCACCAGAGTGACACCAAATAACTAGCTGTCACAGCACACACAATTACAAATGATCCAGGACTTTTTACAATTAAAAAAATATATATATATTTTCCAGAGCATGACTTGTAAAATATTAAAATGATCAAAGTTGTAGTCATACCAGAAAAAGGGACAGTTACAAGAAAAACCTAGGGGATGCCCAGTTGCATTTGGATACAAGCTAACAGAGAACATTAAGGAGAATTTAACAAAGTAACACCACAGTAGGTGTAAAAATTAATTGCCTAGCTGGAAATTTATTTTTTTCCTGTTTTTTTCCGGTCTTAACTTTTAAATGATCTTTGCAAGGAGGTCAACAGAAACTATTAAAAGAATGTCCCTTGGTGTTAAAGTTGATGCTGATTCTGATACAAAGAGTTTCTGTAAAATGTATCCATATAAAAAAAAAAATTAAAAACACTTATTCAGTTCTCATAACCTTATCCCACCCCCACATTTGATAAGATTAAGTTGTACAAAATATATGCCATAATATACAAAATCAAGTTAAGAAGGAAGGGATGTGTTTCAAGAAGCCACTAAAAGCTGCATGTAAATGCATAATGATCACACATTAACAACATTACAACTTAAAAAAAAATACCTGGAATTAAATTATCATGTGGGGAATAATCATAATGCTATTGGAAACTCAATTATGGAGGCAACCCTTGTCTGGAAATTAGCGGGACTTAGCAAAGGGAAGTCAGCCCCGAATTCATCAAATATAGATTATCACAATATTACGTGTTCGCTTTGATTCTGTCCAAAGACAAACATCCTCACTCACTATTACATACTCATGGCGTTTGTATTATTCATGACCGGCGCTCTGATCCATTATACATACAAAACTGATTCTGCACTGCTTTGCCGTGGGCTATAGACAACAGACACAGAATTAATTTTATTATTTGCACATGTGTGATAATTGTGTATAGTTCGGTCAAATACTCTCTCATATGTGATTAAATATTGTAATCATTATTGCAGTTTTACCTTTGGAGCAAGGTGAGTGAGATAGGGATCTTGACTGTTGGATAAAGGTCTAGGTAGTTCATTTACGGTTGTACACATGTGAGAACCTGGTTGTATTCAAATGTCTTAGATCTTTGTAGTTCCTTTGAATCATGTACAGGTGGACATTTCTTAATGTATTGTAGTGGCCAAAAACACAATTTTTAGTTGGCAAATGGAAACAATTTGCCTAAATGGATTATTATAAGATTCTTTTGATGGTAAAGTCCTTCTTGATATACCGTGTGGATATGGTAATGGCGACATAGATTCAGCCCCAAGTCCTGTTTTGCTTCAACTCTAATATTGTGACCCGAGACAATAAAGCGACCGAGTACCAAGCCCGACAGGCATCAATTTTATGCTCCCGATTGCCTTGGTTGAACACACATAGCACGCTACATGTCTGTTGAAGGTCTACATGTGAGTTAACTACACAGCTGTAGGTGGTTCAGCTTGTAACCGTGCCAGCATGGCACTTTCTCTCACCAAACCAGCGGCATCCTCAGACACAGCAATCCTGCATTATCAGGGAAGCACACATTGGCTCTTGAAAAGGGCTTAATTTATTTGTGCCTGTTTCAGACCAAGATTAAAGTTTCGTTGCCAGTGATTGGCAGCTCCCAAGTTCTGACTAATTCTCCTTATCAACAGTCCTTACTCAGGCGCTGAGGGCCATGTTAATGTTTTATGGGGTGGCCACACACATATGCACCAGAACAGGCAACATCTCTGCTTTTCAGAATGCCTAGGACGTTTATGTTTTTTTTTCCTTCGGCAAATCACCACAACCCACGGTCATGTCATTAAACAGATATAAGTTGATTTATACCTTCACTTATTTTTGTATAGAATAGAAGGCAGTAAACGGCAGGCAATGGTTTTCCAGAGTAGATATATATTATGTTATGATGCACAGGATTACGGAATGTCGAGTAGTAATCACAGAATTTCCCTACTAAGCAATGCTGATTCCGTAAGAATAATCCCCTTGGATGCAGGTTTGGTTATACAATGATTTAGTTAATTGGATGGAATTAAAGGTCCATACTTACCTATGCCTTCCAAAAAAAAGTAGAGCGTAACTTCAGGTACCAGAATTCAATTATTTTTAGAGGAAAAAAGGCATTTCTGACTTAAAATCAGCCTAGTGGTAATCTGAAGGATTTGAAAGATTTCATTAACCCAGGCAGAGATGTGCAAAAAACTCATTCACTTGTTTGTAAACAATAGCTCTAATCAGGAGCACAATATCAGAACAACACGCTTCACAAATGTTACGCTATGCATTAGCAAAAGTCCTCGGGGGATTTGGTGATACTGAGTCAAATCCTGAAGAGGATTGCTTATAGGAAGTCCAGGATGTTGTGTGCCAGCATACATAATCCTATATGAGTGATACATTTGATTGCATTTGAGATATGAGAGCTTTGACTCAACACTAAATCCCAGATGACTAAAACAATGGAGTCAAATTTGTTGAAGCATTGCATTATTCATGTTCTTATCAGACAACATTATTTACAGTGACACCCCACATAAATGCAAAAAAGTAGGACACAGGGAGAGATCCATTGTGTAGGTCACGGCAGTGTATCTTTTTAGTGACAGATTTTAGTCATACAAATGCAAACAGCCTCATGTATAATTGAATAACAGGAGGTGATATTTAATAAAAGGGTGTGACATTTCATTATTCAAACATCCCAGAGCTCAATCAGGAGAGACATTCCACCGTAAACCCCCCCCCCCCAATGTTCAGAGGTCATCATTAGGCATTACACTGGAGGTGACTGAAAAAAAGGCGTCCCCCATTGCAATTAAATAATTGATGGTGCATAGAAGAAAAGGATAATAATTAATGTATGTTTATACATATTGTTAACACTATAATATTAGGTTTTCTAAGTATTGTATAAGTATGTCTGATGGTAGTTTACAGCTCATATAGACACTGTTCATTTGTTCCCAAGTTCAGAAACTTATCCATTATTTCGTTCACTTACTCAGTGGTATCCATGTTTCTAATTAAACATGACTGTGTCGCCAAAACGGATAATCCTTCATGTATGTGATGTAGGCATTTTGGAAAGCTTTAAAGCCGCTAAATCTTTTACAAGAAGAGGAAAACCTTGGGGAACGCGTGGGAACAGGAAATTGTAAAGCAGAACAAAATCACTGCTGATATAGCGCATATAAAACCAGTCGTTCACCTGCCACAGGAAATCTGGGATTACGCCAAACTCAGAGGGAGCGAGCCGTTAGCCCAGCTGGGGACAACATGCTTTCCTAATGCAAATTATGCGCTAACACACAGTCCCCAAACATATTATGAGCTGTGCAGTGAAACCTGTCTGTTAGAGTTACTCATGGGAAAAAAAATGGTTTGATATCAGGTGGATTCCACAGTCGAGATTTTTCGCACAAAGTGACAGAGAATGCGTGGACAATAATTAAAGGAACCGGGCACTTTGTCAAACACCTCAGAGAACTAATGACTTTGCATACACCTTTCGGCCAATTGATTCGCAAGGTTTTGGAGAGTGGTGGATGTGCCCAGAACAGTGGCCCCGAGACACATTGCTAAAACAAGACTCAATTCCAGTAAGTCCCGCTAGGACCTCCACTGCCCAGCGCGTGTTAAGCTCAATAAGACAGGCCATCCGACTAGCTTACTTTGGAGCCATTCAGAAGCCCTTGGTAAAAAGGGGAAGGTCAAGGGAAGCTGCGCCCCTGCTTCCTCCCAAGATGAAGAACAAGTTAGCGACAACAGTAGCAGACAGGCCTATGCTGTATGGACGGTCAGTCCCCAGCGTGCTAAAATATCGTTTAAAAGGGTTTTCCCTGCAAAACGCCGACCGCCTCCCTGAAACCTTCATCGCAGATGGGCGTTGCCATGCCATGGACGCTTTTCACAATGTAGCCACCTTACGAATATATTCCAACCCATTTTAAATAAAGAGGGCCTGTGTAACAGATGGTGTTATATTCCGGTGTTGTGCATAAAACAGAGCTAATGATGTTCATGTCGATCTCGCTAAAACCATGCATGACTTTCCTCAGTCCTCGGGTTTGGTTTGCGGTACGCATTCTCAGTCTATGACATACACTGGCAAAGCATGTTGACCAGCTGTGGAATTTCAGAATCAAAATGTTTGCAATAGATTTGTTTGTGTGGATGTGTAAAGTTCCACTCATGAGCACAACCTTCTGTGTTTGTCTTTTGCTTTTTGATTACATTGAATACTGCTTTTTCACTGAGGATTCAGGGGGTTCTGTTTGTCACATATGTATGTACTGCAATTGCTATTGAATGTAGCTTGAATGGGTCTTTTGAGTGGAAAGAAAGAAAGACATTGGAATAATGTATTGTCTCAGGTCACAGTATTAAGTTCCAGGGGCATCTTTTTGTTGCAGTTTTGACCTTCAACCAATGTAAATATTAAGCAGGCTTTAGCCACTCACAAAATTATGCTTTTGAAAGTAACTAATGGTTGAGAGCAACAAATGCTGAAACTAAAAACTTAAAAACGGGTCAATATTTCAATAAAATACACAATGGTATGGAAATATTGGATGCAATTAAACATTCAGAAATAAAAGAAAAGAAACCTGAAAGAATCATTGAGTGCACCCAAGGCAATTGAATCCCAAAAAGTGTTAACGCCGTCTCGCATCAGCATTCACAAGTTAAGTCATCTGTCCTTTTTAACTGCTGTTTCGTGGAAACATGCTACATAGAGGCTAGTACATTACAAGCTTGCACATGTGATTTTTAATTTTTATTTTTTTGACTGACCGTCTCGCAAGTGCAGGATTAGGTTGCCTATTCAGCTGGTGTGGCGGTGGTGCTGGTGGAGCCACAGGATGCCGGTTAAATGGAGCGTGGCGACAGTGTCTGCTGGGGAATGTGGGAGACAGAGAAAGCGGCGAACAATGATGTGCAGGGGGCGCCGCTGAAGAGACAGCCACTTGTCCCGGCGAGCCCCCTGCTTGCCACACATGGCTTTTCCATGGCTGCCGCCCGCTGTGGCTAGGACGCTCCAGAGAACGTGGTCATACATGGCTGCGGCCCGCTGTGGCTAGGACGCTCCAGAGAACGAGATCGTACATGGCTGCGGCCCGCTGTGGCTAGG
>JAOYSI010000016.1:2128982-2150018 GCA_025775065.1 Hiodon alosoides | reverse complement strand
CCCCCCCCCCCCCCCCCCCTTATGTCTACAACTTTTCTGACTAACAAACACTGCTAACGCACCTGTGAATACATGGATTTTAACGAAGGCCATGTAGCCCACTGTTATTAAAATGACGCTTTCCCTTAGATATTAATTGGGTCCGTAATAGGAAACGCGTCAGATTCATTATTTAATTGCAGGCGCATATTTCTAATGCAGTTTCTGGGATGCATTTTTAATGAAAAACACTACATCCTGACCTAATCATATCAACCTTGTTCTATCTAATTAAACATGCAAAAAATCATTAGAGTTGCAAAATATTAGTTTCAGCTCTGTCAGGCTGCTCCCCTCTCCTTCATGAATATTTTTTTTTCATGTCCATGATAAATAGTTAATGAGGGAAAAATGACAAAAATTTGCATGTAGGCAAATTAGTTTAATAGGGATATGTCTTTGCTGAGTTAGGAAAGAGACCCTTTTTTTTACAGGGAGAAATTGCTACAATAATTATGAAATAATGGCGAGGACCATCTTATTTAAATGAAAAATTGCCTGCCTGAATAATGTAAAAATCATAAAATGCAATAACCCTAAATTTTCATCATACTGGCAAATGTGTTTAATGCGTTAGCATTTTATCAGTTTAATAAAGGCAAATTAGGGCCAATATGAAATATGCAGTAATTGTTGCCATGCAGGGAAATTTATGCAAGACTGATTTTCAGGGAAGACCACTGTTAGAAGCCATCAGTGGAACAAAGTACTTTCCTAATCACAAATTCAACTTTAGGGGTAATTCTGGCTAAACTTTCTTAAAGCGGCCAGTTTATTTTCTGGGAACAATACTCAGCAGAAGGAAAAATGAGGCAACAGCAATTTAAAGCTGACCCACCTCCTTCAGGTGACAGCATTAAAGAGAGAACGGTGAGCATTAGGACAACTTCTGGTAGGGGTGTGGACTGCCACAATTTTCACCCACCCTCTGAGCTGCCATGTTGAGCCACAGTAATTTGGCCTGCGTGTAGAACCAGTGTTTATAGGTGCCCCAAGTAAAACTATAACGCCACACTGCCTTTTAAGGAGAAATGTTATTCAAATTGTAGTGATTGTATTCATGCATTCATTTATTACAGTTTCCAGGAGAACTGGACTTTAAGGATAATTAAAATTAATTTGTTAACTGAAGAAACTTTTTGGTTGAGGCTTCTGTCTCATACGAGTGAACCACTGATTAGACTATGCTCATAATATATATATCCCCGCCTAGCTAAGAAGCATGACATTTCATTCAGGTGTGCTAGCCAGTGGAGGAAACTTTGTAGAAAATGCAAGGAATGTGGCTTGGAGCCATGACATTCTTCTTTTTCTTCTTCTTATTAAATTAGTTTAACCCAGCTGCATTATGGTATGTAGGTAATGTAACTAAGCCTCCATGACAAGTTCTCGTCAATGGAATCAAATATCCGTGTTCTACTTTTATCACCTTAATGTAACACAATGTAATGTTTTAGGCCAAGCATCCAGTTACATTAGGTTTAACTGCAATATATGTGGAAAAATACTTTTTATTCAATGTTCAAACTACAGTAAAATGTGTGGTACTTCTTTCAATTACCAATGTTTTGCCAAACTTTTTTATATTTTGAAAGATTTGTTTAAAAAACGCTGTACTGATTTGAAGCATGTCCCCTACCACAATGCTAAAAGCCTGTAGGTGCCTGGGAAGACAGGAGATTCTTGTTAGCAATGAACCCAGCTGATTATCTCCGCCCTGCCTGGGCTACCCCCTGCTTATAGTGTGCCACTGCTGTGCTCACCCGATTACTCTATGAGTTATTGCATAACTCATTGATGATATTGATAGTTAGTAGTTACTATTGACTGTATATTCTCATCAGGAGGTTGACTGCACGTGGCATCATCGAGGCATGGTAGATAGACCACTGGTTGAGGAGGGACGGGGCTTATACGCGCCTCATGTGTTTTCTTTTTTTTATGTTAAATCATTTTCTAAATCGCAACTTTAGTCAACATCCTTTTATTACATTTTACTGTAAAGTACATGATAATGGCTATTTTTTTTTAAAACAGACATTCATAAAACAGTTGATCACTGGGATTGCCCAGTGAGCACAGACAACCACCACTTTTGCACTGCAACCCGTCATTCCGTGAAACCTGCAAAAGCTAAAGCATTACACAGACGGTCTGCAGCCTCCAGTCTGTGCCCTAAGTGAAGAGGAATTCTGTTCTAATTACCCTGGATTACTATCATTACATGTACGGTCAATCGATGATCAGTTTATGTACGCCTGTGACTGGTGGACCCTGGACTGACACTCCAAGAACAACTGTAAAGTAACCAACATCTACTATTTGTGCTGGTATCAACTAAATATAAACTGTAAAATCTTTTATGTTTAAACCTTCCTGCAAGACTTACTCAGTTTATGTGCATGTTTGCATGAGATCTGCTCTCTTGACTGTATGTTTGAAAAGCTCTTCACTGATTAAATCAGAATGATTACCAATACACTCTACTTACACAACTTCTTTAGACCAATCTATGAATGGGGAATGGTATAAATTCCCCTTTCACATCCCTTCAATCATTTTGTGTTGTAATCACAAATTTTCTGTGATTTGCATTGATAAATCCGGCCCAACAAAATTCCAAGTATTTACATAAATAGAAGGTATTGGTAAGTGTTTGTTTAAATCCACCTACCGAATAATAAATACAACTCAAAACCAATAGATATTCAACGTAAGCTTGGCTTTCATCGAGTTCAACTCAAATGTAAACAAATGAAAGAACATAGGCGTTTAAGTGTGGATGCATTTACATGGCCGCGGAAAGATGCACTGATATGGAGCGTCCTTAAACAAATGATGGGAGATGATCTCAGATGAGAGGGGCGGAGAGTGACAGAGTATTTTTCGAGGGCTTTTTTTTTCTTGCCACAATGGTAGATTTGCATTTATTAATAAAATACTTTATGTTTGTAAATATATTTAAGAAAAATGTTTGTTTGATGGTCTATGCCCCACTGTTTTCCTATGATCTCTTACTTTGTATGATTCACAATGTGAACTAAATATTATTACAAATAACTATCTTGATTAAACAATAAAGGGGTGAGATGGACTGAGAACCTACTGACACTTAGGCCCTTGAGGAGCAGGACTACTTTATGCCGGTTGGGCCTTGTCCTTAAGGGATTTTTAGTCCACCTTGTCTCCTAATTGCCTAATTGTAGTAAATATTTTAGTTCCCAAGTGTAAATCAGATTTGTGAAACCACACAGATATTTCAGCCCTTCAAGACCAAGACCACCCCTGCTGTAGAGACACTGCCAGTAGAGCATTCATACTAAACACAATGGCTCATGCCACAACTCATGGTTTGCTTACTTTACACAATTAAAATCCTTATTTTAGTGCAAACAAAATTACAAACATTATGGAGGTTGTGGTATTAACACGTTTCTCTGCGGAGAAACCTTATGACTGGCAAAATAAATTAAAGAAAAAAAGTATTAAATATGGCCGAGATAAGTGTGGAGATATTAAGCAGGCTCCTTGTTTAAATGTTTGAGTTCATTTCTCTATGTGTGTGTGTGTGTGTGTGTGTGTGTGTGTGTGTGTGTGTGTGTGTGTGTGTGTGTGTTGATAGAGTAATCTTTCTGTAATGAAATATCTTTGAAAATTGGTTTCCGCAGACTAATCAAGCCACTAGTCTAGTCTCTGTTTTGGTAATTATCTTGTACTAATTAGAACAAAGATAAAGACCTTTGAGATGAATTCTTGGCTTTCTCAAATGTAACTAAAGAAAATATAATGACGAAAATAAGGACCTACTATACATCTTTGTAGGCTGAATATGTCTGTTAGCATGTATGGATGAAAGGTAGTGGCTGAACTATAACGATAGTGTACTAATGGTGATATTCCCTTTGGCCCACTTACAGCAGAATAAAGAGTTCAACAAACAAAAGAAGCAAAAACAAATGTGACTGTTTGGCCATAGCTAAGAGCACCCCATGCCAAGTTGAGCCCTCCATAAGTGCTATTCTACCAAATGTGAGCCACTGTTCAGGACTCCTGGTGCATGGTTTAGCCAGGAATTTTAACAGGCTGGATTTCACAGACCACCAACTCATAGAATTTAAATCAAGAGCACCGAGCGATGACAGATAGCATTGCGTTTTAAAGATCTTACCTTTCGCCTTTCTCCGCTGAGACCCCGCCACTGCTCTGCTTTCTTCACAATGTAGTTCAGCTCCTGATTAGACACCTCCAGATCTTGAGGAACGAAGAACACGCCGTCTTTACTGTGCAAACGCTGGAATATGTCCAACATTCGACCGTCGTTGTGCAGCCTGTAACGGCAAGCCAGTGTTATGTTGTCAAATGTAAATGACATAGAATTTTTGTTAGTGAAATTAAAGCTCACGGAGGGTCATCTTGTGAAAAAATACACTTTACTCACAAGCAATACATTTAAAAGCTCCTGACATACTAAAGGTACCAATTGTTGTTGTAGGCCGCTCAAGTCATGCCAGTCATATACTGTTACAGTTCTTAATTCTGGACAAACAACTCTGTTGACCTTTAACACACAATATAATTTTGATGAGCTCCAACAGCACAAAATGAACCATGTCATTTTAATGTTATCTGGTTCTACTAATTAAAGTTCAAGTTCTGAACATGAAACTGTTGTAACAGGAGATGTCTAAAACTTTATATTCACTAAACATTTCCTTTAACACTGTATGTTTGTTTCAATTCAGTGTCTGAAGTGATTAAATTACATACACAGGAAAGTGGGAAAATACGTCAGGGATTGTAAGGCATTTTTGCAGTAGTTAAAAGTGAGCTTCAGGGAAGCAGTGTGTCCCCTAACATTGCATTTATAATGTTGCAAGTGTCTAGATTTTTCTGTCATTTTGAATTGAACTCACTAGCTAACCAAAAGGGTGGTGTTCCCAGGAAAAGAAATAACAGTAAAAAAAAAAATAAATAAAATAAAATAAAATACGCAAATTGTCAGGACAGATGACATTTATTTTTTTCAGTTTAACTTGGTCGCCATCTGATTATGGATTAATGTGGTGGGGTCTGTGAGGAACCCATTGTGAGATATAAATAAATATGAGATTTGAGAGAGGCCTCCTTTCTAACCCCACAAGTATTTTATTACTTTGCATGGAGAAATACAATTTACATTACACAACATTTCTATTATACATGGTCTCCCAGGAACTCAGTGAGTAGCCACAAAACTGAACAGAATGGGAATGGGTTTTTGCATGTGAAGCCAAGGTGCATTGAACTGCTTGATTCTCACCAATTGTTTCATAGATAGCTTAATGCCGCCAAAGCTGCTGTTTAAATTAATAAAATCACAGAATAAAATAAAATCAGCAAAGGGAAGATTTTTCTTAGCCCTGTACAAATGGTGTCTTTAGGTTGCAGTTTTAAAAGGCAGCAAAGCCTTCACTGGATCATTTTTTTTAAAATGCCTTGGCTGCATACCAAGCATATAAAATTATTTATTTTATTATAATTTTTAAATTTCATTATTGATAAAATAATACCAATAATAAAACAAGTCTTACATTAGGACTGGGACCAAATCCAAAGTTTCACAACCTACTAATCACATTTAATAAAAGTGTATTTTATAGAAATTTCTTGTTTCCCATTTATTCAACTCATAAAAAGAAAAACCTTTAAATACAGTTATGTATGTGCCAAAGTTTTGATTTAGTTCCAGCCTAGGTTTTTGTCAAGAATATTTTTTCCCTTACCATATAGATAATGCAGGGGCTGATGTACCTTGGAAACCACATGAAAACCACTCATTGAAAATTGCAGCTCTATTCATTGATTATATATATACTTCCTGAACAGAATGCAAGACTTTACACTTGTGTAATCACATTTACACACAGGTTTAAAATTGTGTTTTGTGCTAAAATTAAATGCCTATCATTACTGCCTCCACATTACTTGCATGTTTTCTTCAGACGAATGTCGTCAAGCTTGAATTCAGCATAATACTCGAGTGTTACTGAAATAGCAGCCATGCAGCGCATTACGTAAGATTTCATAAAACCTCACTGATGTACACCGTCTATGGCAGAGCGGGGTTCAAAGACAACAGAAAGCAACACCACACATTCAAGACTGACATATTCAGTATCTATCCGTCTTCTTTAGCCCTTGAGCCTCTCACAGACAGCAGACAGTCTGATGGCAAAGAAATATCCAAAGGACTGAGGGACCAGCCCTTTCAATATCCATAAAAATGCAGGGGTTTACCTTGTAATCATTTTAATGCAATAACGGTCACTATCAGTGTCACATCACATACTATTTATTTGCAAGGCTTTGGATGAAAAATCAGCCAAATATTTTGCAGCGAATGAATCAGGGCTGCCTAAAATGTAATTAAAAAAGGATAACAGTTCATTCTATCTATACGTGTAGCCCAGGGGCTTTTTTTAGAAATAGGTCACACGCTGTGTCACAGCTCCTCCTGACAGCCAATAGGAATTTGTAACCCATAAAATTATCAGCCCTTCTCAGCTCCATGCCCTACATTCAATACAATCCACATCACTGTGAGTGGCATAAGTCATTATTCTGGGCTCCTGTTTTATTATTGCCCATTTAGCAAAACCCGATAAACAGTGCTTACACAAATTATATGTCAGCCTTTACTTAGTTTTTCAAGATTCAAAACTGATTAACTAAACAAGGATTAAAACCTCTGTGTTCTGTGGATCTCATGTCATTGTATTGTTTTGCAATCTGACAGTGCAGGAGACTTTTTTCCGTTGTTGACTAATATTTTATGTAGAAAATGTTTTATGTGTGGACACCAAATATTTTCATATACTGGATAATCAGTAACAAAGGGAATGCAGGTGTGCAATGCTTTTCTCAACTCAAAAACATGCTAACAATTATATTTGATTAAAATGACTCTTTTTTTTAAACAACAGATATTCTTATTTCTGTGATAACAATTTTTCACAAACCCTTTTCTGATATTCTCTCAAAAGGTTGTGGCACTTCTCTGCAGAAGCTGGTCATACCAAAATATAATTTCACCAGCTCCTTCAGACTTCTAGCTTACTTTTTAACTGCTTTCTATCAATCCCCAATAGTAAGGTAAGGGGATTGTAATGTTTTTTTTTGTTTTGTTACATTCACTGTTTACTTATATGGATGCATTAGTTGAGTTATCTTTGTGGTAAAATGTCCTACTACCTACTTGAATTGGTCTTTCCCTCAACTCTAACCTGGGCACCAGGACATGTTGCAAAAACTTAGGTCAGGTGAGGAAATGTCTATGCTGTTCTGATTGCATGTTTAGATTATCAGTTTGAACAGTAGAAAACGTGACACTAGATCACATCAGCTCATCCAGTATGCAGTAGCCTGGACGGCATAACCTCCCTGAGTATATTTTTCCTCTTCTCATCTCACCTGTTGGGGCTTGCGTCAAAGGCCTGGCTCTGACCTCACGGGAGGCTAAGGGCATCCCACTCTATCTTCAATCTCTTATCTGACCCTACACACCTTGGTGACCTCTTCGCCCAGCAAATGCTGCTCATCTGACATTACATCCCCTCTGGGGCTACATAAGGCCCGATTGCCCTTTGCTCTTGCACCTTGATAGTGGAATGAGTTTCTGAACTCTATGCCCTCGTTTTGGGGATACATTATCTGACTTAATGGGATGCGTCCTACAGTAGACATTGTGGTCAAACTTGAAACACACACCATTAAAAAATTTTTTTACATGTTCACATGTTAAGCAGACGTACCCGTTGCACAAGACACCGTCGTGTACAGTGATTATGTGCTGCTACAATAAAATGGTAAAGACACGATACTCTGAAGCATGGTTTATTTTGTGAAAGAAAAGTCTTGATTTATTTATGTACAAGCCTAAGCCTGTAGACATTTTATTTAAGAGGGGCTCAGCTTTTCACTGGTAGTCCCTGAGAGCATTTTATCCAAAAATATCCACTGATAATTCATAATTTGGTGTAGTCATGTCTGCGCGTTGTGACACTTTTCAGCCACCAGGAAGGTCAGGGACAAATTTAAAGTCCTCATGGAAGCGCAAAATGACAGAGAGCATTTCCCTTTCTGTAAAAAAAATAAAATAATAAATGTGTTTAAATAACTTTCTTTTATCTAGTATAGTAGAGTGGGTTGCATTCATATTTGCTTTTTGTCAAAAGAGATGCCTCTATATTTCATCCTATATAAGATTATCATATGTACGAATTGCAATAGGAGATGATGTCACCTAAAATAAGTTGCTTGCATCATTTCTTGTACCAGTTATTTATTTAAAAAAGAAAAAAATTTCTACAAGTTTCTCAGTATCTCTTCCCAGAGGGAGTATTCCCTGCAGTGATGGTTAATGGTTCTGCGCACCTTCGAGCGACGCACTGCACTTGGTGTCCATTTGAGTACAGGCGCTCTCTTTAGTTGACCAGCTCAAAAGTGACGCTAGGCCTGTCTTAAGCGTATGTGTGCTTTATTTTTTCCTGCTCTCACCTCAGAAAGTAGATGTAGAGAATGGTGGTGGATAAGATGAAGTGGACAGCGTAGAGGAAGACTGTGAGCAGAATCCCGGGCACTATGGAATGCTCCATCCGTTGAAAGTGCCAGGGTAGCTTAGCGGCATCTGCGATGGGCCGATCCACGGCGTTAGCGAGGCGCTGGAAAGAACAGGGTTTTACAATTGTGTCATTGGAGCAAACTGCACTCCGCTACGCTACACCCAAACAGGTTCATGGAGCATCGAGGGGCTGGGAGTAACACTTTCATTCAACCACATTATTTAACGCAGCCTCAAATGCACATTTAAGACAGTCATTAAGTTGTGAGGTTAAGGGCCTTGCTCAAAGGCAAGACAGTGTCCTCAAACCAGCAATCCTCTGGCTTCAACTAGCCTGTTTCTCTGAACTCTGAAAGCTCCATTTCCTAGTATCAACTCAACTGTCCATTGTTTATTCTGGGTCCGGTGCCAAACAATTCATGTTTTCGAAAGGCAGGATCACATACGAAATTTAAAGCATGCTTGGAGTGCTATGCATGGTGCATTTACGCTCTAACTATCAACCTAAACTGTGAACCAATGCGAATCAAGGGAAACATTGACTGATTTTTTGACAAAAACTTTAGCAACCCACGAATCGTTTTTAATAAAATTGTTTTTTATAGCATTTTCTTTTTTTTTGTGCAAGTGTCTTATTTCTCCTGCTCAGGAAAAGAAAACAATGTTAAATACAGTTATGAAAAGTACAGTTAGCGGGTTGTCAAAGTTTTTATTTGATCCCAGTCATTGTTGCAATAACTATTTTTATTATTATATGTTTGATGTACAAATACATTCCCACTAATCCCTCAAAAAACAATTCCAAATAGTTGAAATTGTTGAAAGAGAAAACACTTCAAGCAGACAAACACTAAATGACAAATGCTCTGCCAAAAAAGGCATGTAGCAAACCTTTTCTCCTTCCTAAAGTCACTTTGCCAAGATAAAGTGAACTTCTATTTAAAGTGTACAAGTGTTCAAGTTATTTTAAGTGACTTACCCCCAGGATTGCATCCACTGCAAAGACTGCCAGAGGGTCGAGTACTGTCCACAGTCCCAGAGCCATGATAAACTTTGACAAGAAGGAAGGGAGTGAGCCAAATATTAGCTGACAGCCCCATCTGATCAGAACCAGAAGTAACGTAACTGCATTCAAGGTCAGAGGTCCAACCACGACCATCGCCAACTCCTCGCGGGTATGAAGCAAGGAATTCTGGTAGACAAGCTCCACTGTGTGAAGGCGAAAGTGGAATCTGAAGGGGGGTGTAGATTGGGGGTGTAGAGGGGGTAGAGAGAGGAGAGGGAAGTTGGATTTAAACTGCTCAGACTGTGAAGCGTCTAAATTCTCCACCTAAAGAAGAAAAAAACAAAACATACAAACATACTCTGATCCAGTTCATTATCAATGTAGTGAGGTCAATCTTTACAATGTTCTTAGGGCATTGTTTCAGGACTTGTCTTTAGGGACAGGGTATGGACATACACATTTAGGTGTTGATTTCTTCCTTAGCAGACTAACCGATTGTGAACATCTTTTTTCTAATTGTCATTTTTAAACAAGCATTGATTTACAGGCATTTAAGTCTGTGTCGGTGTCTGAGTGAAAGAAAAAAAAAGAGCTGTCATCTGCTCTATGTTTCACTGGTGAGAGGGGGAAAAGGTATGTGTTCCTTGTGCGTACCCCTTCAGTTTGCATCAAGGCTCATGAGCTTTTAAATCTACCATCTACAAGCAGGCCATTCTGTTGCCATTAATTCCTTTGTGACTTTCTGAAGGAGAGGACTTGGTTTCAGCTGCTCCCCATTAAGCACATCGTGGTCCATTTGGCTAACCGCAGAGCTGCCGAGCCTTTTGGCTGTTGGCTGCAGTTTCTCTGCTCCATGTCATTACACTGTGGTTTCAGTATGTGTTCTTGTGTTTAAATTTACATCTCTTTTAACGTTAAGTTTACAAGTTATTTCATTTCAATTCAACTTTTATGTCCATTTGACCAAACTGCAATACTTATCGTCTCAAACTATAACAATGTTATTCCTTCAAAACTATAAACGCATACCAAATTGTTCACGAGTCATGTTTGCATTGTGCACGAACATTTGCGCAAATCAACTACAGCACTTATCACACCAATTCTTTTTTTTCCCCAGCATCGTTTGATGAGAAAGCTTGTGAAACTCTTACAACACCAAGCGGGTGACAATCACCTTCCCTTTTAAATGAGTCTGCGTGGTCAGACGGAAGCCGGAGACTGCAAGGCATGGCGTAGGCCACCGACGCGTTTCTGTAATTTTGAGCACTGTCCATTACGGGCAGAAATGCTCGGAGGAAAATGGCGGACATGTGGAACTTGTCATCCAGCAGTGACCTCTTTTATTTTCCCCTTTCCTTGTGCAATCTTTTTTTTTCCTGTCAAATTTGTTTACGTGTTGAAATATTGTATTTGTAGACCATTGTAAGAATAGTTTAAGACTGCACCATCTCTGTTTTGTTTTTAAAATGTGCCTTTTAAACATAAGTTGCACAGCTATTAATTAGCAAAAAATAATAATTATTAAAAAATGTATTCATTGTATGATGTTTGGCTACACAGCCAATTCTAACAGAGAACATACATCAGGAACTTGATTAAAGGCTTTAATATTTCTTCTGAAATGAGTTCAAACTAAAATAAATGTAATAATAAATAGGAACTGAACATTAAATATTACTTACTATATTACTACCAGAAAATGTTGTTCATATTGTGACAAAATACTGTTTGCTTAATTTTCAAGATCAGGTAAACAAGCTCATAATGCACACTTATGTGACCACAATATTGCTTCTAATAGAGGATCCCACAGGATTTTAGAGGTTTAAATATTGTCCTGGAAAACAGATAGAATGGCTTATTTTGTGAACAGATGATAATAGATAAATCCGAGTTGGTGGTGGGTGTTAGCATTGAGCACACCCCGCTGCCGTGTTCTGCTCAACCCAGCTCTCCCTACCGAACTCCGGCGCACGACAGGATATCAAAGGGAGTGCGCTCACTTGTTGACAGGAACGCCGATGGCCTGGAGGAACAGCCACTGGCTGCAGTAGTGCAGGTAGAGCCGCGCCAGCCAGATCAAAGTGAGCAGCAGGGTAACAAGGCAGAGCTCCGGCGAGCGCCATGGTGACAGGCCCAGCTCTGACGGGAACATGCGGAGGGCCAAATGCGTGTGCTCAGCAGCTCCTCCGCCAGCCCGCCTGCTGCAGGGGTGCTGAGGCCTGGAAATAACAAGGGGAGGGGGGGAAGTCAGGCACTTCTGCGGCCCCGCTCAGCCATTTTCTTTCAAAGAAAAAAGAAAAGCAGAGATTGAGGAGTATGGAAAAACTGCTGGTGGTTATGATAGCCAGGTGAGTGTAAAAATAGAGGTGTAAGCTAAAGAGCAAAAGACCCTAATCCATCCACCCTTCTGCCTCCACCCCTCTCCCCCAAATTACACATTAAAAGTAAAATAGTGTCGTAACCCTGGATAAGATGCTGCCCTGTCAACTGACATCATAAATACTGGTGAATAAAAACTGACTTTAATTGCCCATTCAACAAAGATAATGGTGATGCATAAACAGTAATATTTTATCCGTCTCCAAAGATATACATAACCCAATGTCCGCTACCACCACTGAAGTTATTGGATTTCTGCACTTTCAGTTACTAAGGACAAATAAATAAATGAATGATAGTATAAGAGCGGAGGAGTAGGTGGTTAACGCAGGGATTTTCACTATATTGCCAGAATTTGTCGGCTAAATGATTACTAAACAACGAGCATATATCGCAAAAGTGTCCTTGTTGACTGCTTCTTTATCTCAGTCGTTTTGGTGCTTGGATTTATTTTCCATGGAAAGGGCAGCTCCACGCGTGTTAACAGGCCGCAGGATTGACAACAGTCTCCTACGTGACTAGCAGTGCCTTTTCGCAAGCCCTAGAGCGTTAGTAAGAGGCAATGAACAGGAAAAAGTCAGTGCGCATGCACCAGTTGTTCAACACTGTTAAAGCCGTGGGCCACTAACCATCATGCACCACTGGATGAGCTACCGTTTGTCAATGAGACAGTGGTGCTTGCTAGTTCTTAATCTCACTTGAGCAAAATGTTCATAGCTAGCCAGCTTAATTCCCGTTTGTAGTGAAGTTTGTTTTTATAGCTCGAATAGAGAGTATGACTACCACAGTAGTTATAGTTCCAGAAAACTTTGCTCATATTTTTGTATTATGTAGGTAAATATTTCGGTTTCTTCTAAAAACTTAAATCAAAAGTTTTAATCTTTTAGATTTTCTAATTTATGTATCTAGCCAGGTAGCAGTGTAGTCACATACCATCCTTTGCAGAACTCGCTCTTCTTTTGGAAATCTAAAAAATGTTCTTTTCTACAGAAAGAGATAAACATCAAAGAATACATATATGTAAAAAAAAGCTAGGGTGCCTCAGAGTTATGCACATTACTGTACATGTGTAGCTTCAGTTTATTTATTTTGTGTTTAGGGGGAGACGTATGGTATTTTTAAATCTAAATCTAAATTGTCAACCATATGTTCATTTGATAAAAATAATCAGTCACACAAAAAACTGAGATAGAATTTAAAAAAAACACCTTTTGAAAGTAACTAGCTGGCCAGCTGCTCCCCGAAACCCATGTTAGACACATTTAGCCGTAACCGTAATAAACCTAGTTAAAATCTGATCTTGCAATTGAACCAAGGACTGTACCAAATCAAAGACATAGTGACACAAAATAGTTACAAAATCAAGCCCTTCAAAAAAAGCCTTCTACATATGGATGGAGACGATGGAATGGACTGTTCTTGCCTGACCTAATCTGAAGAACCGACATTACTAGCTCTACAATTGCCTCGCACATTTCCTTTTAGCTAGCACATGCAGTACTTCATGCTATGCCAAATCATGGACTAGTACTCACAATTAGTCACCAGCCACCATAGAGTCATCGATATCTTTAATTACCAATATTTAAGTCAAGGTTAACATTCCCAACATGCATTTGGCTATTTAAGCCTTGTTTTCAATCGCAAATCTGAATAAATTTGCATAGCGGCCCAGGGACAGCCCAGCGTGAACGAGGTCTCACAGAATCAATAGTGCCCTAATAGTAAAAAATATGAATAATGTAAAAAGTCACATTTCCCTACATACTCTGAAACAACACTGCGTGCAATTTTTATGTTACATAACATGGAAATAGAAGTAATGCTTTTTAAAGTTTGCAACAAGTAGAAACAAGCATTAAGCCCTTAAGTTGGCATTGGTGATGACTGTGGTGTTGAGCTTTGAGGAGATTTATGCTGAGGTGGCTGAAGGGGAAGAAGTGTGAACAACAACGCTGAGAAATACTTTGCCCTTGGTTAGGGTTCCAAATCTGGAGCCACTTAAAGACCGGACTTATCCTTCATTTTGAGGATTAAGTTATTTGCTGTCACGTTTTGATTTAGGCCACGGGTATAAGTATTTGAGTACACAAAAAAGCCCAAAAACTTATTTTTACCCTTGCCATGGCATTGTGAACTTCAAATTGAAGATAATAAAAAGGAGCAGATTTTGCATAGAGCTTCTTTATGATTGTATTTCCATGCTCAGTACGTGCCTTATTATTATGTGCTGCATTGGTCCCATAAAAACAGATACGGCATTAATGGAATAGCTCTGAAGAAACGATCACGTTAACAAATCTAATCTGATTTACAGTATGGCTTGACCCGAGTGACCTGTACATTATTTACTATAGGATGAAACGGCACTCGCATGCCCTTCATCAAGTGAAGAATTGCTAGGAAATTTAGACACTAAAATTGTAACCTTCGTAATCTATCTTCTTGTTATCACTTGTTTTACAGAATGTATCATACAACTGACCAAAAATCTGACCTTAATTATAGTCATTTTAAAAAGTTGCATCCTCATACTACCCTTTTGCTGCCAAGCAAAGTAATACATTTGCATACAAATAATGTGCAGATACAATGCATTTTGTCAGGAGGCTTAAAAGTAGTGTGCAGACCCTACTAGTTACAGTTTTAGATTCTTACCCTGCACCTACAACAAGGATGTGCATGAGATCTTTTCTTCTACTTTTGCCAAATTACTGAAGCACAAACAAAGTGCATACACCCACACAAGCCTGGGCTTGATGACATTCGGCTACACATTAAGAAATAAATAAATAAACAGGAGCTTTTATGTTAGAAAGGAAGTATTAATGCACTTGCCAAATTGAGGGTTTATGTCATGTCAAAGCCAATATAGCCTACATAAATTAGCTCTAACACTCCATTTTAGAGCATTGCCATAAAGTGCCTCCATTTTCAGTTGCGGGTAGTCCAGGCAATCGTGAGCACAGTGCCTCACGGCTCACTGGCCATAGTACTGTGTTTCATTTCTATTTTTGTGATGGTGGGAAAAAATGTTCAGATTAGCAGTATCACAGTTCAGTTCCGCTTAACTTTTAACTACATGTCTCTGCGTGCCTGTGCTCTACTGATCACAGTTCCACAGGGGTTTTGATAGCAGGGCCCGGACTTTGATGTGAGACAATGTCTCCTTTGCAGTCTTTTCTCTTTACTTTAGTATGTTTTAACTCAGTGAAAAGTAAGCTCCCTACTCTTCACAGCATTCTCACACTACACTCACTATCTCCCATATCACAAAATAACCATCTGTACCGAGGCCACTTTAACATTATAGTATAGTATTTATAACTATAGTTTATAGTTATAGTATTTTGCAATTAATTATTGGTTAATAAGAATTGAAGACTCAGAAAAGCAGGTGTTTTTTGATATTTTCTTTTTAACATCACAAATAAAATATAAATAAGTGATATATTTCATTTCTTTTCCTTTCTAAGGGTGTATTAAGCAATATATTGTTTTGAGGTCAATGACTTTTGAGATATGGCTGATTGAGCGCAAGGGATAATACTATAAATTGTGTTCTACAATATATCCTATCATCAAACAAATCTCTACAAAAGTCAATCAATCCATAAGTCCTTACAAAGCAATGTAATCCAGGAGCGACGGTTTGATTACCTTCCCGAGCGATGACCAAAACGTGCTTTAAACCATTCAATTTACCTAAATTTGTTTAGAATTATATTTTCTTGTTATTATATATCTGGCACCACAGCTGCATTAAAACCTGTAGCTTATAAACTCAGCACTTAAAACTGGGCTGGGAATGGGATACAGACCTAAGCGGGCTCTGTTGAGAAAAAATGAAACCAACAGGTATTTGGGGTATAGTAAAAGAGAGTTTTGACAACATGACTCAGCTGCAAAATTAGATACATCACGCAATTAGAGCAACAATGCCTGCGCTGCCAAATTGTGGGAATTATTTGCAGCTGAAAGGCACTGGTAGCAGGGAGCCGCAGCTCTCTAACCTAATCAGAAGTATTATAAAGAAATATGTTCCACTTAATTAGAAGACTCTGTTTGACTTCATGGCAACCGGTCCTTTTCCTAAGCTAAGAAGCTGTTTCTCTGATGAACCCAGATTAAACAACTTGACAGTGCTAGAGCCTCAGAGTGGACAGGAGGAGTCAAGTGCTGAGCGTGCCACAATACCCAAGGTCTCTCACGTGAGAGCAGATCACTTGTGCATGTGAGGCTGCTATTTTTAATATGATGCAACATGTGGTATTTTACAGGCCGATTTTAGAGTGCAGTGCGGAAACGGGGGGTCCCCGAGTGATTAATAAACATTTACCCGATTATCAAGCACCTGGGAGAAACAAACTGAAAAGCTTCCTCCCCTCCTTAAATGCAACCTTTAACCTTTTTTTTTCATACAGTCCATTGTTTTTTGCAGTTCTACATCACTTGGACCAAAAACAGGAACCAAATAATCAAAACTGCTGCAGCAGAGACAAAGGCCTTTTATGCCGAAAAGCAGATAATATTATTTTGTCAATAGCTTAGCACAGGCTCTTATCTAGAGCGACTATGTGACTTACAATTTTCCATTTTATCCATCTGTGCAGCTGGATATTAATCAGAGCGGCCCAGGTTAAGCTTGCTAAAGGCTACTACAGCAGTGCTACTCCTTGGGTCTAAACCAGCAGCCGTCTGATTACTTTCAGAACCTTCCAATGCTTTCACCACAGAGCACTGCTCTTCCATTCTGCTTCATTCGATACGTCTGATGTGATGTCCCCTCGTCCCGGTGTAGGAAGTCACCGTGCAGCTGCACATATGCCTGGTGTTTATGCGGTGGCGCCACCAGACTGAACCTGTGCTCACGGTGCACGGTTCGATGCATGCTCCCCACGGACAGCCCATGTAAAGCCTGAGTCGGGTGGGCCCTTCTTATCGCTCCTTGCACTGTGCAGCGGAAGAACAGCGCCTGCAGAGAGACGGCGTCCTTCCATCAAGAGCCGTGGCGTGCCACATCCTAATCCTTGTGCCATGGGGGTGTCATGGGAGGGGTGTTGGTGGTAGGAGTGCTTGCTGGCCGCCAAGCCTCCAGGGACAGTTTTCGGTCGGATACCCAACCGGGAACTAGGCAGCCAGAGAAAGAATTATACAAGACGGAGAGCATGGAGAGAGCATGCTTACTAGCCCAATGCTTGTCATGTAAGGAACTGGGATATAAGAAGGTGGGATATTTATATACACACAAACACACACACACACACACACACACGCACACACACACAGACAATGCCATTAAGCTAAATTAGGGTAATTGCCTTCCTTTGCCAGTTATTTATGTATGATTAGACCTGCATTGTTTTCTTTCGGACCTTATGAATTCAAGGGGACAAAAAATGCAGAATAAACTGTAGCAGTACCCAGTAAAATGCTGAGGAAGAGAGACCTGCTTTGCATAGTAAGGGTATTGGGGATTTCAGACTACTTTAGAGGCTTGACTCTTGATGCCAGTGGCCAGAGTCTGGCCAGTGGCCAGAGTCAGAGTCTGTTTTGTCAACAGGCCAATCCTCCTTCATTTGTGGAGACAGTGCTGTAAATTTGTTGCTCTATGCCCAAAAAATCAGATAATTATAACTGTGTATACAATATTTAGTTTCATTATCTCTCTCTCTCTCTCTCTCTCTCTCTCTCTCTCTCTCTCTCTCTCATAATAATATATAAGTAGTAATAATAATAGCATCATCATGAAGGTGATTAAAAGAGTGGTACCAGAAGTGTGTCCCCTGCCCCTCTTCCTGACACTGCAATGTGAAAGACGCTTGTATCCATGGCACCACTAAGAGACCACTAAGAGAAACGCCACATCTATAAAAGAGTAAGCCTGCCAGGGCAGGAGAAGCCTGTTCAAATTGTCTAGCTCAAATTTTTGGTTTTGTTTTTGTTTTTACTGGCTGTCCAATAGGGTTGGCTGACAATCCTTATTTCCTTGAAGTGAACACATCAACCACAGGGGTTGGAGAGCCGAGGCCAACATCGGCCCCCTAGGGCTCTATCTCCTCTTCCTGCCACTCGGCACAGGAAAGGATCTGGCCAACTAAAGGTGGCCGCTAACACCTCCGCCAAAAACTATACAAAGCATTACGTCATGGATTGATCTGTTATTTCATTCTGTGCTCTCATTTTTGAGCGATGGATAATAATGTAGTTTCCTACTTTGATTTATCTCTCACCTTTTTTGTGTCATGGACATCAGTCATTCAGCACGATTGATCAAAAACATTATTTGCAACCCTTCTGCGACTATAGTACAAACTGTGATATGTAGACTGAGGCTTCTAACCCACGGTGATGACAACTAGCAAGGAAATTGCGGTCTCAAACTCCCCCGCAACCTCTGACCGCTCAGACCACAGTGGCTTATCATCTGGGATGGTCATCCCCATATGTGTGAGGGCAGGGGATCCAGTGAGGAAAAGCGGAGCCAGCACCAGGGAAGGAGAGGGAAACTGAGTTCCAAACATTGGAGGCCTGAACAAAAATAGGTCACTCTGTTCTCACTGATTTTACTGTAGGCCAATTTAAACTGAATCCAGCTCCAAGGATGAGCACTTTCCGGCCCTACTTTTCACTTCGCATAGTCGGTCGGGTGCTTTGCAAGGACTGTAACAAATGTAACATGCACTCCTAAACAAGGTAACACTGAGCAAGCAGCAGAGGTACACACATAACTCTGGTCTCTCTTTACTGTGCTCTGGTGGATAACTGACACAGGAAACGCTAACACAATACACATACAACATGCATTTAGCTCCATTTTTAAAAGGGCAATCTGTTTATGAACCGCAGAGACAAAACCCATTATCTTCACTGAGGCGTTGAGAGGCTAGAAATACACTCAGGCAAGTGAGAGTCAAGCACGCGTGACAATAAGACATTTTGGTGGAAGTTTGTTCACTGGATAAGAGCCATGACAAACAGAGAGGTTCTTTGTCTTTCACCGAGAGCTGAATCTTGCGTCACTGGTGTAGCACAAGTTGTAGTCTTGTCAATAAGCCAAAGCTATTTTATTAAACAAACATCAATCAATTGAATGTGCAGAAAGAATAAATATAGCTTGTGATTATTATATAATCGCAAACTATCAGCTTGTCGTGTGCACATGTGCTATTTTGCCCTTTCAGTATGAAAACGAGGTCGAAAACATCTCAGCGTGTATCATGTGTAATTGAAATCCCCAAAATAATAGATGTTAAACCCGGTCAAAAGAGTGGTCTGGTGGTTTAATAATTACACAATATGACAATGAAGTAGATGTCACATCCTAATTTTCACATAGAAATATGAGAATATCTGGCAATATGTACGGCCTCTGGAGGCTAAGGCTATATTTATATTTCTCCTTATTTTCTCTTCTTTTTTTCTTTTTATAACAAGAATAGTCAAGATATAATTGATATGAGATTTGGGGGGTACACTTCAGTGTAATTAGAGTCTTGATAATTGGACTAATTAGATCTAATTGTTATGTGATAGTGAGTTTGATTAAAACAGGTTTCCCCAAAACGAGCAATAAATTATTTAGTGTGACAACATTTCTGATACATCCACAATAACAAACCTAATAAAGCAAACACATTTAAAAAAAATAAAAAACACTAAATTAAATTTAAGAATTGGACTCGATTTGCTGCCCAATTAAGAGACACACAATCAACATTGTAGATCATTTTGTTATAAACACTCTGGAGGACACATACCAGCCAGCGAATTTTAATATGTTCCACTTTTAAAATGCAGTAATCACCATTCCCTCCTCCTGATATTTCTGTTGATTTCATTTTGTTTAATATTTTGGGACTTTATGTTTCAGTAAGGTCTTAATAAATGTGTGCATTAGTGATAACTTGTTGGCACTAAAAGGAAACTATGCAAACATATAAGAGAGGTCAAAATCTACACAAAAGACATAGCAAGGAATAAATAAATGATTCAATAAATTCAAGAAATCATCAATCACAATCACTTAAAGAAACTCCTCTGCAGGGTTGAAGCTATAACTGATATTTGGCACTTGTACATGCTAGGAGCAATGCTGATACCCGTTGAGGCACTGTTTCATAATACAATATAATCTTATTAATTATTTTGGAATTAAACCGCAATGCCTACAGCTTTTGACCAGGTCCTAAATGATTAAATAAATACATATAGAGAGATTCATTCTGAACAATATTGTTTAGGCAATATGTATTAAAATAAAAATTTTTAAAAATGCATCACACTTAATCCTGAACAATAGTGGCTTTTAAAACCCACAAATAAAATGTTATTATATGCTATTAATCAGTGCTTTGGAGATGTGCAATGGCCGTACCATGATAATCTAGGGCAAAGCACAAGAAACCAGTCTCTAGTGGTTCTCTAGATGGCAGTAATATCCCTCAATTATCAGCAAATGAGTTCAAAATTCTTTCAAATTCATAAAGCATACAACAGCAACAAAATAAGACACCACACTCTGAAGCAAAAAAGTCAATAAGAATTAATCTGCTTTCCACAAAAAAAATATAGTATGCACAAAAAATAAAATACAGTGGCAACATTCTTCCCAAAATTTGAAGACACAATGAAACACTCATTTTTTAAATATAAAAACTTTGTTATGTTTCATCAACTGTAACATTCCAAATAAAACTCAAATAACAATGTACAGCACTGACAAAAAAAACAAAAAAACTTAGAGTAGCCATTCGTCTGAAAAAGCATAGGCCATGGAAACTACAGCAAGTTGACTAAGCCAATAATT
This sequence comes from Hiodon alosoides, assembly GCA_025775065.1. NCBI lineage: Eukaryota > Metazoa > Chordata > Actinopteri > Hiodontiformes > Hiodontidae > Hiodon > Hiodon alosoides. The sequence goes on along the minus strand of JAOYSI010000016.1, from coordinate 2,129,180 downwards.
AGTGCACACTTTAAATTTAGGAAAATATTTCATAAGCAATTTGTTTTCAATATTACTACATTCTACTACTATTCACTACATTCTGCCATTCATCAGAATATGAGGACATTCTTTATGGAACAACTTGTGACAACTGTAAATCTCTGCATCTTCCACAGGGCAGCAGACACCCTCATCTCTAGCTGCATATACATATAC
>JAOYSI010000016.1:2110424-2128882 GCA_025775065.1 Hiodon alosoides | reverse complement strand
TAAAATAGTGAAAAACTATTGAAAGACTTACTGTGTAGTGAAGGTATACTCTTCCAGGTCTTCAGCAGAAAGGCTCAAGTTCAAATCTCGTTTTTCACCCAGAAGAGGTGGATGGAAAGTGTTTGAACTATTCATCCGGTTGGTTGGATTATTCTGTATCAAGTAGAAATTAGGGAAAGAGATTTTGTCACAAGTATTGCAATCAAAAGTGAAAGAGCAAAACACATGACTGAAATGTAGAAAAGTCTAAATTATACAAACACAAAAACATTAATGCACTGAGGATACCTGGTAATGTCTCTCACATAACATGCACTCATTGGTAAGTTTATCAGTTATACACTATATATAATACTATATATATAACACTATATATAATATACTATATTCACACTATATAAACTGGCATGATCGGCGTGGAAAAATTCACTGGTTTCAGTATCTCAGTAATGGCTGCCCTCCTGAACTTTTCCAGCACCACAGTGTCTAGGGTTTACCAATGGTAAGAAAAACCAAAAAAATCCAACCAGCTGCAGTCCTGTAGGCAAAAACAGCTTGTTCATGTGAAAGGTCGAAGGCCAATGAAAGTAATTGTGCAAGCTGAACTTTAGAATGGAGAACTAAGCAACTTTGAGAGTGGCATGATCATCGTGCCAGGTGCGCCAGTTCTACAAAAAGACAAATAAAGATGTAGTACAACAGTGGTGAACAGAACAGCATATTGTAACACACAACTCAACTGTCCTAGTCATGGATGGGCAGCAGATGATCACACCAGGTCCCACTCATAAATGCTATAAAGAAGAAGTGGGCAGCATGAATGTAGACACCTTGTATAATCAATGCCCGAAGTCTTCATGCTGTGTCGAGGCAAAGTGGAGTATGACCCAGATAGTTAACATGCTCTCTTGACACTTTTGACCATTTGGTGAAACCTCCAGTAGGCTTGAACAACCAGGCAAGCAGTTAATGAATTCAGCATCCAAGCTACCAGTAAGCTGCTCTAGTTTAACATTCCAAGCTGACTAAAAAGACAGGTTAGAGGACCCAATTCGCTGAACCAGTTTATGGTCAAATACAAAAAAAGAACAAATGTAGCCCCGATTCACCAATATTTCAAAATTTAAAATAATATTAACTTTTCAATCACAATGCATATCTCTCAATGGCTAACCAATTACAAAACTCAGCGACAAAGACAAGTACTTATTAATGAGCTGTGGTCATTCCAGAAACATATGATTGTGATTACTTGTATCTTTGCAATGATTCATCTTCACATATTCTTCATCCAACCCAAGCTAGCTAGTTAGGAGTAGCTAGCTAATTTTCAAGACATCAATTACCTTTGTAGCCTTGAAGGTATTTTCGAAGAAGAGCTAGTAGCCCTTTTCAAGCTCTGTAATGGAAAACGAGTCCACCAAACAAACACTGTCTTTCATGGAAAAATCGGCAAGGTCCCGTAATGAGGATGAAAATACATGAGACAGATCAACAGTCTCGTTTTACGGCTTTCTGTTTAGTTTTCCCAACTATGTCGACTTCCGTTGCATAAAATCCGGAAGTGTGAAAAGGATCTATCAAAATAAAACTTAGCTTCCAGGAATCAAAATTTGCATAAAGAAATGGTATTTTGCCCAATCAGACACTCAATATAACATAACTGACAACCAAATCATCTCATATTGAATTGCATTGGGAATAATTTATTGCAGTACATTCTCAATTTGAAGCTGAGCGCTAATAGTCTGTGATCCGTAAATGTAAACATACACAAATATGGCCTCAGAACGCAGTACTTATTAGGTGCATAAACAATTAATTACTAAATAAACATCACACAAATACAAGATGTGTATGCAGGCTTTGTAAAAAGTCACAGTAAAAATGGTGAAAACCTCACTAATCAACCGATTCAGTTCAAACTAGCCACAAACTAACCTTATCGCTTTCCCTTTTCTGCAGAGACACAACTAAACAAACCTTTTGTTTGGAGGCTGATTAAACCATTACCTGCAGCAGTACCAATTACGCAGCTGAGGACCATTGGAAATAAGCAGGCAGACACTGAATGTCAGGCTGGCCAGTTTTAAAGAGGAAGGATACTGCTTCTCTGCATATAAAAATATTCAGATGCACATTAATGCACAATAATGAATATTAAAAAAATAAAAATAAAGTTAAAATAAATATTAATAAATATTTCAACAAACTACTGTAGCACAGACATCATGCTGGGCCGCCAATATGTTAACTGCTTGCTTTACAATGCCTTGTCAAGTGTGTACTGCCCTTGGGTGAGTTTAGGTAAGAAGTGATAAGTAGCAAAATACTCAGTGGCCACATATACATGTAATTGAGTTTCATAGTCGGGAAATGTATTCGGTGTTTTTTGCCCCGTACACCTGAAAAGGGGGAGAAGTAGCAGAAAACCCAGCTCTGGCTTCTACAGCTTTCAGTGTTTGTCAAAGAACACCATGAATTCCGCAGGCTTTTCTGATTTCTTTTTAAGTGATGATTATCCTAAAACCACGGGAATTTACAACATTATGAATTAACAGCATAATCTTAAGGAGGGAGTGCAAATATAATTTCTTCCTCTGGGGAACAGTCCTCAAGAAAATACATTTTAATTAGCCCTGAACTGCAGTTTGAAGGGCTGAAATTTGATCATCCCCCACCCCCACCCCCCCCTCCGGCACCCTGGAGGTTTGATATTTGAGATCAGGGCACTTCATCATAAGCCAACTGGTTTAAACTCAGTGACATTCGACAAAGAAAGCTATGCTCTCGGAAAGTGCTCTGTTACACATTTACAACCTGTAAATCAACTCGATGTCCGTGCGGAATGATAACTAAAATGGAGAAGAAAAAAAAAAGAGTAAAGAAACAATTTTCTAAAGGGGTCACAACTTGAAATGTTTATCCTAGAGATGCTTCAAAAGAACAGGTAGATGGAATTGTTTATTGTCTGCTTCATGTATACATACGGTGTACAAGGCTTCTGCTGTACGAAGCATCACCTGCAGCAACCACAACAATAACATTGCAACAACAAAGTCGGAAACAAAATTGCTGCTGGAATGCAAGACAGCAATGTCAGATCAGCAAAGAAAGTAATTCTGCAATTACCACTTCAAAGTGTGGCAGGTAACTCGTAGGCTTTGATTAATTTAGCTTAAGTCCTCTAGCTCAGGAAGAGGCGTGTTCGGAGCAATAAAAAGGTTTGCTGGCATTGCTGATTTCACAGAGTCTGAGCTGCTTTGGCTTGTCAAGCAGATCAAAACTGGCTTTGAAGACCAAAAATACCTGTTAGTGTGAAATGTATTTTGACAAATCTCAGATAATAATGGGGAGGTTTGCCTATTTTGAAGTAGAAACAGTTCCTAAATCACATCGTTACCTTGTACGGCATTCCAGGCTCTCTTTTCAGGAGGAAGGAATCACTTGTCTGCTCTGCATTTTCAAGCGCTGCTTGACTGGAATCCTTTCCTGTAATACAATAAAGCCATCTCAATGTATGTGTGTGGTGTCAGGGTGAGGGTGACAGAGTGAACCGTTTTGTTTGAAAACTGCAACGTTAACCACAGTACAGTGTGACCCCATTCAGAAGGAACCAGAAAGAGTTGGTGAACCAAGAAAAACAACAAATACATTCATATTCACTTCAAAAAACCAACCAACAACTGATCTACCCAAAAGCTTAATTCTGCTGAATAAAAAGCTATTGTAAAATCATAGGTATTAAGTTTTTATTTTTTATTTTTAAATTACACTACGATAAATAATAAATAATTATCTACAGACAGTAAATCGATAATTTAATCAACCTTATACATCTATATGGCTGAATATATTACTTTATTTGCTCTGATGTTTCATGTTTTTGTAGTTCTTCTGTTGGCTTACCTGAAATAAAGGTAATATTTATATTCTACAACTTTGCATAACTCATGAAATAACACAATCCAAACTGTGTACAAAACGGACAATCAGTTTCTGTTAACATGCTGTGAATACTGTTTAAGAAAAAAGGTTTAACATGCATTTACATATCAGACAAACACGTGTGGTCAGTACTGGCCTCTGGAGCTATTATAATAAAATATATAACAAAATAAACTAATACAAATTTTTTTTTTAAATTAAATTAAAGCATATAAACTTCTGTAGACATTCTGAAGCCATTAAATATAAAGATTGGTTTCTGAATATTTGTGATTACATATTTTTGTCCAGCGTTACATTTCCAATCCCACTGTCATTACCAATTTTATGGCAGTAATATTTAGTAGGCAAGTTTGTCCCGTAGTAATGTCTTGAGACAAAAGCAACATGAAATAGCAACATGAAATAGCAACATGAAATAGCAACAAAGACATGAAGCCAGTTTGCACTTGGCTACAGGGGGAAAGCAGCCAGTAACTGAGAGTTCTTTCCACACAGATTCCTCACAATCGGAGAGCAAACCTTAGGAGTGAAATTGCTCTAATGCACACAATTAGACATGATGAAAAATCGAAAAAGAAATTAAATTTAGTTGTAATACATTTCTCCATTCTTCCTTCCTTTGGAAAATTACTTTTGAAGTGTTTTTTTCTTTCTTTTTTTGCTGTAATTTAAATGGTAAGCTGCCAGATGTGTGTCTCATGCTTGAAGAGCTAGGGCTTTGCATTATTTAGCATATTAACATTCACAGAATTTAAAAAAGGGTTCCTTTGTCGCCTGGAGGTTCTAATTAAGTAAACCTTAGCTTGATACATGTAAAAATTTCAGTATGAGAAACTTTTTTTCTCTCTCTCTCTCGCTATTTTGCAGGCAGTCACATCTATATAATAAATATGGAAACTTCCAAGATGATATAATTTTTCTCTTGCTTCAGGATTAAATATATCTGTAATAATAACTTTTAAATCTAGGCAACATATCAAAAATACGTCTGAAGGGTAAAATGCATTTAAAGGCAGGATGGTTGAACTTGCAGGATACTGCCATTTCTTCCTATTTTTGGAACTGACATAAGATTTAATTTTGATGCAGCTGTACTTTTTAATTTAGTGTTTTTGACAGTAAATATTTGAAATGCCTTGCAGTAATGAGGTAATAGATTTAAATATATAATAGAAATAGGGAAAAGTGTGATCATATTTTATTATTTCATAATATGATTGCATAATTATTGTTAAAATTCCCCCCGTGCCTGACTTATCTGTGTTATACTGCGCCTTCATACAGTGCCATTAGATCACACAGACATATAGATATTCATTATTTACAATGAAAGGCACTTTCACTGTACAGTATTGACACCTTTTCTGCCCCATCAGTGAAAGTGCATTTCATGGTAAAAGGTATAAGCGCCTCTTACAACGGTTCATTAAATATTATTATTAAATATGGAGTACTTATAAATGCAAGATGAAAAGAATAGTTTAATTTTTAGCATTATTAGCATTTAATTATTATTAAACATTACTGACCAACTATTTGCAATCTATACATGCACAGAAGCTTTACTTATTGTACCAGCTCAACTGAAAAATCAATGATAAACTTACTGTGTTGCTGCTTTATAGTTTCTAACAATAGGCAGCTGCATCATGGTCCAGAACAAACAAAGGACATAGATTGCTTTGAGAAATAAAACCTATAACAAAAAACCACTGACAGCACACTCAAGAGTAATCAAAATCGACTGCATCCAACAACAATAATTAAATGACAGATCGTGCAAAATTGACAACTTGCAAGTTCTGGACTAGCATCAAGGGGCGTTCCAGCCCCAGTCCAGCTTTTAACAGCCGTTTAACAACTGGTGTTTAGAGTTGACAGCCCAAGTGCTCTTGGAGAAAGGAATGGAACTCTGCCTCAAGTTCCAAGTTCCTTATTCAGCGACTATAAATCCTGTCAGCAGCACATTCGTTCAGCGGCTCCTCCATGGTGTGGCTGTTTAATGGGGAAACACCATAATGCAGCTTCGAGTTTAATTATGTTCACCGGCCCGATGCTCAAACGGTGCCGGGCCAGAATTAGCGCGGTGTTGACAGCTACGAGCTGTGCCCATGAACCTGGGAGGGCTTGCTACCACAAGCCTTGTTCTCTGTGGGGGGACTAAACAGCTCCTTGTTATACGCTAGTCTCCGATCTATGTAGAAAAAAAAATGGCCCCTGGCCACTACAGCACAATGCTGGAGAGTGAATGAACCCGAGTAAGGCCATTTCTGTCACCTGTGTTCTTAATCGCACATTTGGTGTAGCGATACAATGACCTTGACGGTTGATGTATTGTCGATTAAAACGCATTACTCCCCATTTTTCAACAATGACTCCCGACAAGACTGCTACCCTTTCGAGCTGCCGTAATTGCATTATTTGAATGCTTTCTGGTGTTTTTCATCTACTTTTCAAATTATACTTGTTAGCTGGTGTGTTTGAATAACCAGTGTATAATTTGAATATATTTGTGTATAACTGGACAGCCCTGCACAGTAATTGGTGTGATAAGAATAGTTCAATGTCACAGTTACAGTGCATGGTAGCACTAAGGACATGCAGATACAACATGATAAAAAAGTGGACAAAATTATAATTGTAATCTTATTATTCTGATTAAAATTACCCTGGTGCAACTGGATCATTCATAGTTAATGTGAAAGGTCACTTAAATCATAATAATAAAGTTTAATGCTTTTACGATCGTTTAAGAATAGAATGATCTAATTTTGTGTTGCTTACTTAAATGACTTATCTTTTAGGGAATTATACGCGGTTTTTGCTTAAGACAACATTCATGTGGGAACACCCGAATTCAAAGAGATAGTTGTAAGTTTGGTGTAGCCAGGCCTATAGGATAAAAGACCTGTTTTGCCAAATGAGATCCATAACAGTTAGTAAAAAGAGCATTAAGCCTAAATGAGGAGATTGATTAAAATATGTCCATTGACCATAAATTGATGGTTGTTATGAAGAAATCAGCAGCCAGAGCAGTTAACTGAAAGTTAACCAGGAGAAATCAAAAGTGCCCTTCATGTTCCTTCCTTCATGTAAAGCATACGGTGTCTCCAGATAAAGCCTTAATTTATACTGATAAAACCGATTGCTGACTTTTGATTATCATAATCTGCTCATTTGAACCCTTACACAGTAAAGCAATGCAAATTGGTTTGACACAACATATTTTGCAGTTTATATATAGCACTAGGTATGTGATGTGAACGGAGAGGTGCCATATGATCTTTCATCTGATGTCAGAACAGGTTCTGAGCACGTTCGCGTCCCCAGCTGCTTCCTCACCTAACGCTGGGGCGCGGCATTTCGCCTGTGCGAAGGGGCATAAATCTCCTGCTGTCCTTTCCCCAGTACCACTGGGGACACCTCCCTCGTGGGTGTTAGGATCTCAGCGGGGGTCAAAGGTTGTCCCACAGAGGAAGTGACAAGCTGTGAAATGTAAAAGAACAATTTCTTCCACATGTTGCTCTGCTCTGAGAACACTATGGAGCTGTCAGGCGGCATCACATTAAAATGGGCCAGGTTACTACCCAGCAGACATGTCACAACTCATTTGTAATTAAAAGACTGTGTGATGTTTAAACCAGAACACCCCAGAAACTTTTATAACTGTTAAATAAAGATGAGCTCTGCCAAAAAATGATGTATTAATAACAGAAGCACGTCTTTGTGCTTCATTGATACCAAAAGGTCTACGTTTGATACTGAACCTGCGCAGGATGTTGCATGAACTGAAACCTATGAGAAACAATAAAGGGGAGCCTAAAGTGAAGGTTCTTAATACAAAACATGTTTCCGTTTAGTGCCCACAATGCAGTTTCCTACTCTCTCTCCAAGTGAGTCCCTAATGCCTCTTCCATTCCCTGTATAACTGGGCTTTTCTAAATGTAACTTCAGCATATACTTCCCATGTGACTCCGGCTGAGCTTGTCACAAACCAGGTATACAAAACAAGCACCAAATGGTTCAGAAAGCAAGCGGGAGGCGATGGGTGCAAACCGGGGTTCTTGTCAGCTTTTATAAAAAACGGAATTTAGGAGGCTATTTCCAATGAAGTTTCAACAGCCTGTGGCAACCAATCCTGCTAGTGAAGCCAATAGGTTATGAGCCCTGCAACAGAGCAATTGAACAGGGTACACAGTATCAAAACCAACCTGTCTCATAAAGAAATTATTTTCAGGCTTCAAAAGAAAAAAAGAAACGTTATGCTAATACTTGCATTTAATACTAACTTCCATTTTAACGGCATTCAACATTCAGATCATTCTTAGCAACCGCTTTAAAAATACATACAACATGTCCTATGTCTTATCTCGGCATGTGGCCGTTTCTTCATCTGTTGTTTCCCAAACAAATGTAGCATATCGGAAGACAGAAAATATAAATATGCAAATCGCACTTGGAAAGGTTAAATGAGTTCCCATTGAAAGCACTTTCTCTCACATTTTAAGGATTGTGTTGTATATTTTATGGTTCGTCACTGTTCTAATTGAATGCGCCTGTTTGTTGTAATGTTCTGACTGCACTTACCATATATTGGGATGGCATTAACTGCATATATTTTTGATTGGCGCAATACATATGAAACGCAAACGGCCATTATCTATGATAAAAAGGGTATAGAGTGAAAGAAAGAGTTTGAATCTCTTATGATTGGTGAAGGACCTGGAAAAGAACCTGAAAATACCAAATAAGGTATCCATGAATGGTGTAAGAAACTAGAATATTCTAGGTTTTCTTCTATAAGCCTGCTTGGACATACGTTCTTGGCATATAGCAGAATACGCACACACTTTGCTTGCCATTGCAGATAAATACAAATGTATAGATCATGCCGTTATTAACAGCAGAATCTGCACATTAAAAAGGGTCGAGCCGTTCTCAAACTGTCCCAGGGGACAGGAGTCGATAGCTGTCACTTATCTCCTGCCGGTCTGACACATGTCATTGTCATGTAATTTGTCCCCCACTGCTGAGTGAGCCCAGGTGGAGGATCCTCACCTCGCAGTGACACCGAAGAGCACCTGGAGTGTGCCGCCGGGCTGAGCGACCACCCCCCGAGAGGCCCTTCCCTGTCTTCGCTGCCTGCCTCCTGCCGGGGCCAGGTCGGGGGAGGGAATGGCGGGGCGACACAGACTTCTTCTCCACTCGGGTCACCTCGAGGGAGCTTCTTCACCTGCGCGGCAGAGACCGGGGCAAAGTGGGATTTTACTCGTGCCGGAGAGGAGGCAGGCTCGGGTACAGTCGCTAACTTACAACTGATTAACTTTTTCATTTTAATAGCATTTCAATATCATTTTAATTCTTACAGATATATATATATATATATTTTTTTTTTTTTTCTTCTAATTAATTTAATTTAATTTATTAAATATAAGACCAATAATAGTAACTAACTGTTCCATAAATAATAATAACAATAATAGTAATAATATTGTGGATGTGATTAAGATTAATGTGTTAAGATAGTACTATTATTATTAAATATTATTATTAAATATTATTTTAAAAATAGTTTTTGTATTATTATTATTATTGGCGGAAACCATGTAACAGAGTAGAACAAGAAGGATTCTGTTGTATAATACAATTAAGCTGTTGGATAATTGAATAAATGCATTGCCTACACTGCATCCGGACATGTTTTGTGAAGATGTGGTTTATTTACAATTTGGGGCCAGTATCCAATGTTCCCTTTTAAAGCAATTTACCACAAACAAGCTCTCTTGCCTTCAGACCCAAACGGGATGACATCAGGTAATTGCATTCGCTCATGTGCCGCGAGTAATGAAACGCACCTGAAAGTACAGGTTGGACAACCAGTTGTCCAGGTCGGCGGACATGAGGTCCTCTATCTTCCGGAACTGGTCAAGGGCTGGGACCGGGGACCCCCTCAGGAGGGGGGTTTTGAATTTCCCCTGGACGACGTTAAAGCTGCAGTCACAGATGGGGAAGGCACCCCAGCCTACCACAGCGCTGACATGGCTGAGCTCTCCAGGAAGAGAGAGGAGCTCAAACAGGAGGATTGTGCATGGCAGGACAGCATTCGCAGGAGGCAGCGTCTATAAATGAGGGAGAAACAGGTGCTTACAAGGTGTATGTGTGTGTCTGTCGGCATAGACGTGTGTGTTTGTGTCTGTCGGTATAGGGGGCGCGCGCGCGCGCGTGTGTGTGTGTGCGTGTGAATGGTAGGGTTATAGTTTGACTACAGACTTCTTTTCAGTCTAAAAAATGAACTGACAAAGACAAGCTTGCCACTTCATCAATCAAAATAGTGAAATCCCATCCTTCTATTAGTTCTAATGGAAAATAGTGAAGACTTGTTTTATCACATAAATCATGTGTATCCTGGCTAATCTGCTCTCAGCACCAACTGAAAAATGATGGGTTGTGTCAAGACAAAATTTATGGAATCATTTTGCATATTATAGATATTAAAAATATTTTTAGATTTTCTAAACGGAGATATATTTAACAAAGCCAGCTAAGGCCTATCAGGTCAGAGGGTTTCCATGAGCTAACTGCATCATAAAGATACACAATGCAAATTGCCTGCTATAAACCCATAATAACTATACATTATTGGACAAATAAAGTAAAGCACTTTTCTATGAAAATGAAAGGTCCTATACAAATAAAAGGTTTTATTATTATGACACTTGTTGTCATGATTATTATTTTCATTATTAAGCAAAATTTCGAAACAGACTCACGTTTCCTAGACTCCAAAGAGAAATAAAAAACAAATTAAAAAGTGCGACCTGAAACATATTGTTCATATTTATGCTTTACTTTTGTGTCTAATTTCCCTCCTTCAGAATGAAATGTATATATCTCGTCTTTCAAAAGAGTATGGTAGTCATGATGATAGCAAGACCATGAAGAAGGGAAGAAAGAAAGGTTGACAGACGGGGGTTTTTTTTGTAAGATTGGTAAAAATTTCAAAGATTTGGCTTTATCGTCAAATTCCTTCTTTCTTTTCACTTCCGTCAATATTAGGATTTTGAATCTTATGCTTCCCACTTGAATTAAACACTGCATAAAGATAGTGGGCCCGACTTCTTTGCCTGAGCAGCCTCGCAAGAATCTTTAAGACAGATAAAACTGAACTGCAGCATTCCAACCAAACACGCATAAAGAAGAAGAAGACAAAAAATAAGCTCTTGGCTTCCTCCTACTATTGCTAATTCCTTACTCAGAAAGATCCATGAATACTCCAGATATCACAAGATAACGTGGGCAAAAAAGAGAGGGGGAAAAGAGAGAGCCAACGCGGATATTTTTTTGTCATTTTTTGCATCAAAACAACAGCACATGTAAATGCATCCCGTGTTTGTGATATGGTGGACTGACACAAGGCATTCGCGATGGCGTACTAAACCTTTTACCTCTGAATCAGATTCCAGATTCAGTGAGAGGTCCGCATTCATTTTTCAGCCTACTCCATCCTTTCTCTCAGATGAGACAGGAGACAATATTATCGGGAGTGTGTGGCTCGGTGAATACGCCCCCAAATGCATTGAGAGTGGCCATATTGACTAGGGCCTCCGCAGTCGACATTGAGAGTTTTGCTCCTCCGTACTAATACTGTCAAGTATTAAAAAAAAACACATTAAAAAGTAAAAAAAAAATGTTTTAAACACAATAAAGCCCATCCTTTAAGAATGAGCTAATTAGTACTGAAATGGCCACTCTCTAAAGCTCCCCATAATTCACTACATTTAGGATGTAGACTTTCTTTTTGTTCCAACATTTGGAACATGAACCAATCGATAACTGTAATAATCAAAAGCAAGTCAAAAATAAATTAATAAATTACATAAATATAAATCTTGACATTTAAATACCCTGACACCAACATGAGGAAATGCAGGGCTTACTCTAATGAAAGAAAAAAAAAACCATAGCCATTTATGATCCCAAACCAAAGTTTTTTTAAATATAATTATTAATTTTGATACTTTAACATACACATAAGGACGATAATAAGCTTCTCTTATTTCAGTTAATTTTAAAAGTTTACCTTTACAGGCAACAGACATGTGCTGACAAATGCAAAATAACCAGCCAGAATAGAGTTGAACGGACCACATCCGAGGAAAGTCATGACTGGGTCAAACTAAATGGCTTGTCAATTAGAAGAATACATTTTTGGGTATAAGTAATAGGTACCAAATCCTAATAATATTCATATTTGCACACAGTGGCTTCACAGAATATGGAATCTGAAAGTGTATTAAAGGGCTTTTCAAGTATCTGGGTTTTTTTCTTTTTTTCAGATGCTGAGAGTGACATTTCCGTTATTATGAGCTGCATGGTAACTGCATGCTGAGTGTTCACAGACCCCTGGAAAAGACACTAAAATTTTCACAACATTTGTACTTCATTTTTTCCCCAATAAAACAGATGCCCTTATATAAATGAATAATAGATCTTCCATTTGATTATATATGCATGTATTAAATGTCATGTTTGAAAAGTTGCTGCTTTATTCATATTGAATAACCCTTCCTACCCTCATATACATGGAAACAATATAACTTTTCATAACCCCTCTAAATCTATATATTTCTCCATAGCGAAATGTCTGGAAAAACAGAAAGAAAGACACTGTACCAGCTGGTGCAAAGTTGCCTGTGTTAAGTTCTTTTGTCTCAAGCATTGCTTCTTTGGTTAGCTTTTAAGATTCAGAAACAATTATATAATGTATTTTCACTTTGAAAATTTCCCCCTACTTGGAAGTGAATGCATTTTAATCCTGAATCTCTCAGTGTCAGAACCGCTTTAATATGACAAATATGTTTTTTATTTGTCATCACATACATCTAAAGATCTATTCGGTGAATATTCCCCTAGTATTGTTTCAATAAAGCGGGTCTTATTGAATAAACTTCCATTCCCACAAATCACATCCTGCCCTTCCCCTCCTGAATAAAAACACATTACTCTCCATGAAAAGAGGGGGAACTGATCTGTTCATGTGTGGTTGCTTACGGTGAAGAGGCTCTGGTTGAAGTGCAGCTCTGTGTCGAGGAAGCCGCCCCCATGTGCCACTGGCGCCGTGGTTCCGGCCCACAGCTGCCCACTGATCTGGGACCAGTGCAGGGTGCAGCCCCCAAGGCGATTGCGGAGGGCCACCCTGAGGGTGTAGCGGCCGCGGGGCAACTTGTCCCTGACTGCACGGAGGCAGCGCAGGCGAACCTCCATGGGCTGCACCGTCTTGCTCCGCTCTGCCTGGAACCGGAGAGAGCTATGGTGACTGCCCTGATCTGCACAGGGGTGGTGAGGGTGGATTCTGCACAGACGCGCTGCCTTCCAATAACAGCACAGACACTTTTTCCCCCCATATTACAGTCTACACATTTCCGCCAACTTAAACAAATCCTGTCCATACAACCAAGGGGAATTAGACTGTTTACTGTTAAATTCTTTGTTCGTTAAATGCTTATCTTAATGCACACAGGTTGGCCTAAAAGTGGGCTGCATTATCTATTAAATTATTTTTTATGTTAGTTATAATGGAATTAAATACGACTAATTGCTGACGTTAGTGGGTGATGAAACATTACCTGAAATCAGAAAGTGCTGAGACTGTCAGAAGATTGTCTAAAATCTTATAGAAATTAGTACCTACTCCTGGGAAAATAAATAAGCTGAGTACCCTTTCCCTTCCTACTCGTCTGAAGATAAGTACTGTATAATTCAAATTGCGTAATTTGTTCACGCAAAATCGTATCACAGTATCACTAGCCATTGAAAAGAGATTAATGTATTCAATATACCAATAATTTAAAGTATTAAATTATGCATAATTTTAAGTACATTTCCATAAAATATTGCTTAATGTTTACATGCATGCGTATGTATCCCAACAAAACCTGCCCCGAACCTGCATACCCTCACTGCTAGCCAGTGTACTCTAGTTCATATCACACTGTGCACGCTGCAAACGTTATAAGTCCAGTTAGCATTTTCAGACCATGGGAAAATACTTGAATGTAAAACAGCATTTTAGCTAAATAGTTCACAGGAAATATATGCCATTATTCTTGAGGTTAATTTTTTTAAGGATTTAATTTTAAATATTAAACATGCAGTAAATGAGCAATATCTAGCAACGTTGAAATGTTGAAAATAGTTTCCGTTGTATAATTTCCCCTGCCACCAGACTATGACTGTTACTGTACACATATTAGAACCGATTAGTATACGTGTGAGATTATTTAATCATCTCATATTCTAAACTAGGATGTGAATACCTAGGAATAACGCAAATTTCATAAACATAACCATATAAAAATATTTTTTCAGTCAATTCCATAGCCTTCCTAATCTAAATTGAAAGGCACACCATACTGTATTTTATGCTCGAACTGTACTGGGTATGTACAGATTGCTCCTCAAAAAAATAAAAATAAAATACCAACAACAAAAAAAAAAAAGGCTGTTTACAGATTTCTCTTTTTGCCAGTTTCCTGGGATGAACATCAGGCTGGAAATCCACCATCGGGAAGCGATTTGGCCAGCGATGCTAGAAAAATCGAGGACACGAAATACTCGGGATTAGTTGAGAAAGCAGAAAGTTAAATATAAAATCTGAGTGCCTGTGGAAAGTGGTAAGCCTCCGTGGCAAAAGCGTGGGAGGCCTGTGATGCAAGGCATCGTGCCTGGAGCAGACGCGACATCGCCCATTGTATCAGCACACGAAGTAAAAGACAACCTTGTCAAAGAGCTCCTCTCCAAAAATATATATATTTTTGGGAATTTAAGCCTGTGACAAACGGAAGCGATTTACAATGCCGTCCTGCAACAAGATTTTTTTCTTCTTTTTTTTTTTTTGTGGGGGGCGGGGGGGGTACCATTGTGTCACATTTCATTAAGTCGCTACTGGTGAGCTAAACAGTCGATCAAATTCAAATAACTTATTTATTGGGTGTGTTATTGTCAGGCGGACTGTTTCATGTTGCGTTTTGGGCCTTCGAAGGTGCCATATTGTCCAGATGTTGGATTGTTGCTATATTACTGAGTGATCAGATTTTAAATGGTTCATGATGCTGATATAAATATATTCTTATTACAACTTATTTTTAATACTAAAAAATATTTTAAATACAAAATATTACTGGTTTTCTAACTTAAAAATAGCTGGTGAGGTTGTGAACATTACTCCTAAATAACGTCAGTATTTAAGTATTTAATTATTCAATATATATTGTAAATAGTTATGCATTTGACATTTAAATCCAACACTAGTTAAATACATTTATTTGAATATTTTATTATTTAAAATGTTATGTTCAAACCAACATTAACTACATAACTGACTGTAACATGGCATTATATAGTTACAACCCTATCATATTCGAATTATGTAAAACTTGTTACCATCAAACGCAGCCTCTGTTTATACATATGTGTGCCCATTTCTTAGCGGAAGCACAGACAGGTCCAGGACATGAGGAGTCCATTGATTAACCCCCCCCCCCGCCCCGGCACCGGGCCGTGATCTTCAGGCTTTTGGAGGCATCTCCTGAGTGGTATCCCCGATGGGAGGATGCTCTTGCCTCCTCTGTAGACAGCGCCTGACATTATGCTGGCATGCCTGTTCTTCACATCTTTGCCTCCACAGAGGATTCACCCACCTAGCACAGACTCCCTGGCACAGCCCACTAATCGCAACGCATCAGAAAGCAGCAGTGTGCTGAGCCCCGGCATAATGCTGCAGAATCTCCTTGCTGAGCATCTTTGCATACACAAAACCAATTTAGTCAATACTGAAATTAGTATAATTGGTGGTAAAGCGGTTTAGCCCACACATTGTATCCAGGAGGTTAAGGCTCTAAGCCCCATAGCAACAAAACTAAAAACACACACACAGACATACACACACACACACACACAGACACACGCACGCACGCACGCACACACACA
Organism: Hiodon alosoides; assembly: GCA_025775065.1. Classification (NCBI taxonomy): domain Eukaryota; kingdom Metazoa; phylum Chordata; class Actinopteri; order Hiodontiformes; family Hiodontidae; genus Hiodon; species Hiodon alosoides. The sequence continues at coordinate 2,112,943 of JAOYSI010000016.1, read as the reverse complement.
CACACAATCAAAAACACACATCCACACACCAGTCTTTAATTTCACTTTGTGTTTTAAACAGTGTTATTATCTGGCTCTAGTACACACAGGCAGTGTGGAAAGTAAATCTCACAGGAAGGTAAAAGGTGAAGTGAGCCAATTTTCCATATCAGAGGAGGTTTGTTTGCCTGGAGTCTTATTTGTGCCTAAAGTGCCTTAACATTACGCCACTCCTGCAGATGAGATCAAAGCTACTACCAAGTAACCTCAGCATGTTTTTTGGCACGGCGACGTCCTTCGCTGAAACATCTTTCCAGGGTTACACACAGACTGATTGCAAAACACACTCTCAAAATACAGGAAATGTAACATAAAATAAACTTCTTTTCTTTCTAAGTGTAGCCTAATATTCAGAGATTAAGCTTTCTCGTTAATTATTTTCATTTTAATTAGTAAATCTTAATTAACAATGAACATTTACCCTTAAAAATTTTGGCTTTGAAAGGGAAAAAAAAAATAAAAAATATATATGCAAATAAATATGACAATCTTTTTGGAACCTCAAGGCAGGATTACTGATGCAGGCAGACTTAGTTATTAAACACGTTCTAAATTAAATGCCTCCATGAATTTTGCACAGAAATATATTTTCATAGTTTTGCATGCCAAATGTGACATTTTATATTTTAGATTCATCTGCTGCAGTAATTTTGGAAATGTCATATAAACAAAGATTTTGTCATTACCAATAAAATTACTATGCATGGCAGGCTGGCCATTGCCTTTCTGGCTGTGCTGGTTGTTTCAAGTCAGCAAGCCATAAAAAATCTTTATCTCTCTGAAACACAGCAATTTGGGAGATAATCGAATGGTGACTGGGGGGCAGAAATGCCAGTCTGAGGAATTATACCACAATCTCTCTTGCATTTACAACCTTCCTCAAAGCAAGTTGTCACCCTGGCAGGAATGGCTGATGGAAGATTCATTACATCTCTAAGCCTGCACGGTGGCAGAGCAGTCTCATCCTTTACTACCACACAACACTCCTACTGACACTGTTTCCTCCTTGCTTATCACAGAGCAGACGCATTTACTCACTGTAAAAAATATATCAAATGAAAACTGAAAACAGAGTTTTGCCCACTATTTGATTGCAAACACTGAAATGCCCCCCCCCCCACACACACACACACATTTGTTTCCATTCATTCTGGGATTTCATTTAATTACATCATTTTGGCTTTTTAGCAACACTGCATCTGCCTCTTTTACAATGCAAACAAGTCTTTTTGTAATATCTTGTTTATATAATAAACCCTTTGTGGGTGCACAAATGCGCAGTCGAGAATCACACACAAGTTCCTGCCAACTCGTCATATCCACCATGTTTTGATTCCCGCTGATGATGCCTGTTTAACAGGCCCTACCTGGCTGTGAAGTGACTTCTGTCATCGGGCCATAATTGATGATGGCCTCACTGCTGCTTTTGCTTAGTGCCAACAGCGACTGACCTTCTGTTCCCAAACACAGGTCAATAAATGTAACATTGTGCTCTCTTGTTCCACTTTGGAGCTGACAGGGCGGAATCTAATAACGTGCAACACTTCCTGCTTCTCAACACTGGGCCTTCAATCTCATTTCATGCAATAAAATAAATCCTAATTTAAAGAAAAACTAATTAACAAAAAACAACGCGCTCTGTCATTGTAACCATCAATATGGAATACTTTCACCTTACTTGGGTTGAAAAAGTAGAAATAGGTTTACTTGTGTTTAACAATTTTATATGTCAGTTTCAACAGATAAAATTACTAGATAGCCATGAAAACGTTTGAAAGTATATACATTTGAAAATGTGCTTGGCACCCATTTCAAAGAATCAGAAATAATGTCTGAATCTCATAAATGTAGCCTTAGGTAGCATAAACAAGGTATCATATGTCTAATAGTCCCCCACCAATGATATTATCATTTTGAAAAACAGAAACTTCTTCTTGTGGCAGCTCTGGTGTTTAACTAACACGCAAAACATCAAATAAGCACAAAATAATTATGAATATTACTTGATTTTATTATGTTGGCTATCATGATACAATAAAATTACTTAAAACTTCAACAGGCTATTGCCTTTTGGGCAAGGAAATATGCGTGACTTTAGAGTAAAATGGAGAGAGCAAAATTGATGCCCCTTTGAGACCAATGAAATGTGCAGATTTTTTCAGCCCAGAGTATTTTATCCGTAATGCAATAGCAGAGACAATGTAATGTGGAATATTTTAAATGTTAACTCGAATGTCGTAACAAATCTAAGTACAAAGCAATAATCCAATTATTACTCAAATTGCATTAATTATAAACCCACTGAAGTGTAGGAATTAAGTAATATGCTTTGTAAACATACCACAGAAATGCATACAAAGTTTGTCATGAAGTATCTTTTTCTATAGTTAAGGATAGCTGGGTAAATTAAAATCCTTCAGAGTAACAAATTAAATAACCCCTGTTGATTTTCATTGGTTGCATACCGGTGTGGGGGGGGG
>JAOYSI010000016.1:2091806-2110324 GCA_025775065.1 Hiodon alosoides | reverse complement strand
TGAGGGCTGCATGGCTGACTAGCTGGGGGGGTAGGGGTCTTAATGAGAAAGCTTGGCCTGTGCTTCTGTTTCTTGACTGTACTCTAATACACTGAGATTGTGGTCTTGCTAAAAGAAACAAACATTGTGGCTTCAAATCTTTACTCCATCTTTGAGCTGTTCTAACCTGACGCTACAATACGCATGTGTCTGTATATTCTGATTGATATGAACAAAGGTTGACGTCTTGTTTTTATTTTGTTGCTTTTTCAGATACTCTTACAGCTCTAGTGACTGACATGGCTTTAAATCTGACATTTTGGCAAGTTATACATCTGAATATTTGCAGATGAAATTTAAGCTAATTACCATGTTCATAGATACAGTTCAAGTGTTTTCTGTTAACAGTCTAATAATGGAATCACTATAACACAGTGCAGGGCCAGTTCAGATCCATAGAGAGGCACTGCTGGGCTAATATTTATATTTGTTTCTATTATAAAGCTGTTGCTTGAATCACAGACAATATTGCAGATTTTAATAAATAAAAATTGGAAGGGTAGACAATGTTAGGTCACTTCTTTTTCTTTTTACAGACATAAGTGACAAGAAGTCTATTGCTTGAATGGAATCATAAGTCAGTGACGACAGAAATCAGTCATAACAACAATTATATGGAGAAGAAACATTTTAAAAGTACTGTAGGTTCTTAAAACACACCTTAATAAATGAACCATTTTTGTTTAAAGATCCAGATTGGCATAGGAAGGCTAACATGGTTCAATAAAAATCTTTTTGTATTAGGTTTAGTGTCATAGATACCTCAGTCGAGACCACTCACCCCTCCACATAATAAATCCCCATAACAATTCTAGCTCTAGATCTGCATATCCCCACCCCTTTACATGTGAGATCTCCAATACGACTGCCAAGTGTGAACATTAGCCTAGCAGCTCGGCTCCAAAATTAGCATCTTCACATTACCCCAGCATTTAGACTACAAAAATAGCTCATAAACATAGCATTTTTACTTTATTCTTGTAAAATATTCCATTGTTTTTTTTTTTTTTCCCCTGCTAGATACAATGCTGTGATCTTCATGAGCACCACTTTCACATTATAGCCAAACTCTGTACTGGAAAAATGTAATAGATAAAAGATAAAAATTAGTATTTTAACACATAACACAGAACCTCCAAAGAAACTTGGAATTAAAAACCAATGAACAATAAATGTAACACAGCAGACAGCCTCGCAGTAAGAAAGCTGAAGCCACATTGTTATCTTCCTTTTAAGTCTTGACCTGTTCCAGTGAAAGGCTGCCATGTGCAATCATGTCATACCGAACACATCCTTTCAACAGCACATCATAATAAGAGATAACCTCTTTTTTGGCATTGTGCCTGCAGCCCAGAGGAACTTTCTTCTTGAGTGGCCTCTACCTCGCCCATCAGACACAAACTTGCAAAATGCAAAACGTATTATTGTGAACTGAGGGGAGGAGTTGTGGATGAAAGGTATTTGAGGACAACACGGCTCCCCCTCCTGGAGGCGTAGTAAACTCCCACACTGCTCTCACTCGCCTAATTACACACCTGAACCAATTTTCACAATGGGGGACTCTATTCAAAACCACCTGCTGAGATGCAGGTGTGGGGTGCTAGAGTGGGAGACTCGACGTGTGCTGAAAACTTCAAAAGATGTGGACGGATTTGCATATTTACCAAGAGTTTTGCTTGAGAGCCTCGGTTGACTCCTGCATGCATGAGGACAAGGCCTGGATTTTGACATTTGGAACAGATTTGTGAGAACAACATTTTTGTGGCACTGACCGAGTAGGCTCCAAAGTCGGAGCTGGGCTAGTTCCATTTTATTTTTTTTATGTACTTCATTGATATTCTTTAGTTTTACCGCAAAAACAACAAAAAAAATTCTATTGTTCTTCTATTGTTGTGCACCTATGCCACTTCGGATGCTTTTAAATCTGGCTGTGCATCGGGATGCAGTTTTAAAACTGGAATTTAATTTCTAACAATAATCCGAAAATTTGGACAACTATGCTGGATTTACTTTTTTGTGGGGGGAGGGCAGTTACCATAGATTAGTTCAGTTGTAAGTCAACAGATCTCTGGTCTCTCTCAGTCACACTTCTTTTACCTTATGCAGAAACCTTGAGGATCCGTACAGCACTGCTTCAACTCTAAGGAGACTGGAGTCATGCAAAAACCAAAGGGAATCCTTTCAGATTTATACAACCCTGTGGGCTTGAAATCTCTCTCTCTCTTTTTACTTTGTCTTTAGGGTCTACTGCCACCCATCAGTACCTACTGTTATTTAACGTGGATGCAATGTGGACGCAGTGTCTCACTTTCCCAACCCTCACTGTCGGGATGCAGAGAAACTGGATACCATCTTTTAATCTGGGCCCCAGTCTTACAAATGTTTCGGGCTTGAATGCTGGCTGGTTTCCAATAAGACAGCTTTTCATACAATTCCTATATCACATTATTGCCAGTTTGATCTCTTATGCTTGAGATACATCGGTCATAATCGCTACCCTCATAGGACACAAACCAAAACCCCAATGATGGCATAAGAGCACGATACTACTCCCATATTAGCTGCCAGGTTTATCCTATTAGTTGCAATTATGGCTGCATCATGAGTCAATTCAAATGCAAGCTAAAAGTGGTCATCTGTAATCCTGTGTCCAAAAGACACTGTGTCCAAAATTTTACAACTTCTACTTCAGCTGTGGGGCAAGTTCCTACTAATATTGAGCATATGTACTGTAACCCCCTGCACAATCTGTCCCTGCCACGAGGCCTACCATATCTGGGTTTATTATAAAATGCTTAATCTGTGCAGTGTATTTACAATTTATTACCTACATGGGCATGTACAGCAGAACCTCAGACCGACATTGAAACAGTGAATGGTTTTGAGTTAAAAAAAACTCAAAAAAATAAAATAATATGATATATATATTCTAGAAGATTTTGTTTTTACAAATTTTTACAATATATAAATTGTTTCAATCTCCTTCTATATCTATGTTTCTCAAGTACTATAATAGTATATTCTTACAATCCTTGGTAAACAATGAAGCTAGAAATTAACCAGAATGAACACACTTGACATTTAATATATTAAAAATATATCTATTATGTCTATAATGTCAATAGTTTGGAGCAATATTCTGCATATATATATTTTTTTTTTTACTTTGATTGTGTTGATTGTGTATGACAGTGACTTAAAGTTTAGAACAGTAAAACATAGATAAAAATGATAGGTTCTGAATTCTGATTATAAGTTCCTTACGCTGCATATGGGATCCAGTTGTTTCTGAAAAATGAAAGGGGTGTCTTATGATTCTTCAAAGAGACCAAATTAAATCCAGCTACAATCATCTTTAAACCAAAATTCTTTGCAAAATAAAAGTGGAAAATGAAACTGTGATATGTGTCCCTATTATAAATAAATACTCAAGTTAAAGTAAGAAACAGAAATATATTGTGACATATATACCAATGGTTTGATTATTTTAAATTAAAATAAAATCACTATTCCCGCAATCACAAGTCGCGTTACTGTATTTAATAGAATTTTCTTCTCATGAGAAGAAGAAACAAGATTTGAATGTGATTATCGGGTTGTCAAAGTTGTGATTTGTTCCCAGCCTGCGTTGGAACACGTAGCTCCCTAGAGCGTGGTTCTAAGGTGATGGAGATATTCCTGTTTTAGAGTGTGTCTCCTGACGTCCTCTTCAAGAAGTAAAAAAAAAGAATGAACCTACAAGCAACTATTGATATTCGACCTTCAGAAACGACCTCCTTCGATTTTCATACCAATGAGTCATCTTATAGAACACCAGCTATTGCATTTAAAAGCTACAATGTAAAGGGCCCACTGCGAAGGATCTCTCTCACCTCGCTGTAATGAAGTAAAGAAGACCATTATGAGAAGAAATAGCATATTTAATTCCTGCTCATCTTCCATGCCGACCTCCATCTGCCCGGGTTTTCCACACCATCGGCGGGTCAAAGTCATTTTGGGTGCGTTCATTTCCCCTGGAAAATGAAGTGAAGGGTGGTTTCGTAGTTATTAAAAGCACATGAAGTGAAATGTTAATTCTGAAATCAACACCGCATTGGTTCAGCCATCCCTGCTATATGATAAGCTTGGCCAGAAGTTCCAACCCCACTAGCTGGGCCCAGGGAGGTCTGGGTCCTATTTAGCACGCCGTGAAAGGTCATCCCAGGCAATCTCTTAAATACAACTGCCATATGTTGCTTGTGTTCAAAAAGAACTAATGAGAACATTTACAAGTTAAAGTACCTGGAATTTAAAGACAATACCCTTGAAACGCTCCAGGGTCGCTTTCTTGAGAAACCATGTATATGGGTGGACTACAGGCAGATTAAACCTTTAACCCACATCCCATTGACTTTGTATTAGCAATCAGTGACCTATGGGCATCAAAGCTACCCTGTGGAATTTATGGGAATCTACCACCCCAAGGTATATTTCTATTAAACAGGTAAATCGTAAAGAGCAAGTTTTTTTGAAAATTTATTTTGGAATTCAGTTATGAAATGATCTTACTTATTTACTTTTCGATCTGCCATCTGCCATTCATTTCATCTGCCAGGTTATGAAAATTCAAGAATGTCACACAAATAATTCTTAGCTATCTTAATGCTTAAATAATTGCTACTTTATCTCATGATCAAAACATGCACCAGGCACAAATTGACATACAATCTTTAAGGCTCAATAAGTTAATTTTAAATTCCATTTTGTTCTGCGGACTAAATACCAGAAAATATTTATAAAGGTTTTATCTGAAACAAGGGTGCTCAGATCTTCATTAATTATGTGTAGTTACTAATTAGTTCTCTGAAAGTTTTTGTCTTGAATTATTATATGTAAAATAAACCTCAGATCAATCAAATAATTAACTTGTTTCTTTTTGTAGCCTTGAAGCTTCTCAGGGTGCATGAAAAAAGCTACATAACAGGACTTATCGCCAGTATGTAACCAAACGCTCAACATGTCCAGATTTATCTTTTAATATGGATTTTCTGAAACATAAAACATCCTCAAATTTCTCAAAATAATGAGATTACTTTGTAATCTAATTCAAACTAAAGGTGGTACGTTTGTCTTGGTTGTATTACAAGCAGCACTGCCACAATTTAGCAATTAAATATAATACGTAATAAATAAGTTTGTTGAATACAAACTTTGCTGAAAAAAATGTTCTCAATTGTTTCTCATTACTGTGGTCTATTGCCAATTGGGTACGAAACACAAGACCAATACAGCATCTCCTTGGCCAAGAGATCAAACAAAAATGTGTACGAACTTTATTCATGTATTAAACCATTTTTTTAAAATTCAAAGCGTATCTTTGCGTTTTCTTAAGCACTCATATGTTAACAAAGCAGTAGGCATCTCTTCTTGGATTACAACACTTTAAATGTAAAATTGGAAGGTTTAAAATGAACCCATCAGGTGTTGAAATAACTTGGCTGCAAAATTTTCAGTCAGGAAATGCATTTCAACCCATTATATTAAAACACAGCACCCCCTTCTCGCCATGAGAGGGACAGAGACGCAGGGGATAACTTGCCAGAGGACCTTTTCTTTTTGACTTCACGGCTAGCAGCACCAAGTGACCCTCCACTCGCCTCTCAAAATAAGCAAGAGGAACAGAAGCGAGCTACCTCGCTAACCAAACAAAAATCTTTTGCGTTATGCACACTTGAAACATGGCGTTTACTGGAAAGCGCTCTTTCTCCAACAAGACGCGGTGGAACTGCCCTGAGACGAGCTCTGGTGGAAGCTGCTGAGGGATGTGTTGGGACGCGTTACCCTGGAATGCATGGATCAGGACTCAGAATGCAAAGGTTAAATCAGGAACAAAACTAATGTCACTCAGTCCCAGGTTAATGAAGACTGATGCTTCACCTCTGGGTTTGGCAGGAGGCTCGCAACTTCAATTTTTGTGTGCGTACGAGAGAGAGGGGGAGAGCTGCAGCGGTGCTATCTTGCCTGTCATGTCAAATTTCTCTTTCTTTCTAGGCTGACGAGCTGAAAGGTCTGTACTGCCGCTGTTGAAGGCAGAATTTTAATGCCGCTTGCACGCCCTCGCCTGCCTTCTCCTGCAAGCCAACAAGAAGGTTGTCACACACGTTACCAATATACACTTAAACTACGGTGAAAAAAATCACTTCGAGTGATTTCTTCACCAAAAATACTGAAGCGCATTCTCTTCAAATGTCACCAAAACACAATTAGGTTAAACTTAAATCTGAATCTTGGAGGGGGGGAGGGGAAAGAAGAAGAAGAAATGATTAAAATAATTACAAATTGCGCCCTGACAAGCAAGAGCAAAATTTAGCCCAAAGCCATTTCTCTGTAATTAGTTAATTAATCCTTACACAAATTATGAGCAATAACTCATCAAGCAGGGCTCACCCATCAGAAATTCAGCCGACTTGGGTTTCTTCTGCTTAGGTTGCTTCAGAGCCTTCTGCTGGAACTTCTGGAGGGAAATTGTTAAATGAATAAATTAGCTGCGGAATGAAGATCATCATTTATGATCCGCAACTAACGCAGTATTTTAAATATGGGACGACACTGAAATGTCATTTAATTTACATCTCTGCTAAAGGGGTCAAGCACTAATTGAACAACAGGAGTGGAAAAAATGGAATCGTAAATAGAAAAAAAAATTACATGAATGCATTATGAAGGTCACATTGAGATATTTTTTCCCTGTTTCTTCTGTTACTGTTTTTTTTTTTTAAATGAATTTCAGAAAATATTTCATTAAAAAGGCATACTTTGTTGTCGTTGTTGTGAGTTAAATTGAATTAAATTGTATTAATTTTATGTGAAATTTACCTCTTTCCAGTAATAATACTGCACAAATAGATGCACAGATCTGTAAACAATAAAATACTACAAATACAGCAACAATTACTGCTCCCAACATTGTTTTAAAACCATTACTAATAAAATAATCTTACAAGAAGAGGACAAATACAGAGCATATAAAAGAGTCATCAAATTAAATATCCGTAAAATACTTTAATGCTCCGTACTGCTTAGTGTGTAAAAAATAAACGGGACTTTGGAATTACATATAAAAGAAGAACAGAATATATTGAATGACTCGTTTAAGACACATGCACAACAAATTAGGTAAGACATTTATATATGAAGGGTATTGTGCTTGTTTAACTGTGGCATGGTTATGAGATTGACTGACCCGTTCAACTAACCCAAAGTTTTCCCCTTTCATATTTAGTCCCATACTGTAATTTTATCCTTCTGACATGCCTCGGCTAACTAATGAATCCATCACATTTCATATGTTATCGTGATAACAGTTCACTATTCACTATCGTGATAACAGTTCACTGTCGTGAATAGTTAAACACACAAAACTTTGTTATTTCAGCTTTCAGTTTGTGACGCGGTAAACACAAACCTCTCTTTCGCTATTAAATGCCATTACCGAACGCATTCGATGCAGAGAACCTCTGTTGTGTGGTTACTCCAGAGGTCTCTGTTCTCTTTTAAATCCTCTCCGTTCTCTTTGGCCTCATTCATCGTGCTTAACATGGCTTGTTGATCAGATCCGTCCTGTTCTCTTTTACTTATTTATAGACGGCATTATCCCTGACCACTTGTATTTCACATCGGGCTCAGGTGCGCTATGCGTGGGCTCGCCTTTCCTGCTGCTGCTAATGTAGTTAACCTGTTAATTAATTAATGGGCCCATGTGTATAGTAGATAGTCCGTCTGATGTAGCAGAGTAGGTAACTTCATCACATATATCCTTTGAGGCACCGGAGGGGTTGCTCTCTGTTTAACTCCTGTAATTATTCATTAAAACTTCACCGTATAGGTGGCGTGAGTACCTTTATTGTGATTAAGTCCACAGAATAATTCTAAATTAAAATCAGATAAATGTGTTTCTCGGATGTGCTTTGTTACCGAATGAACCCACGGCCGTTAACTAGTTTTGGCCGGCATTTAGACCGAGGGGCATTTTCACCAGCGATCAAAAAAATCGAAGTTGTCTGGTTCGTGCACTGCACATGATTCTGATATTGAGTGTTTACATTTCAAACAAGATGTTGCCTACAGTCTTAACTTAACAGTCTTGACTTTGAGGGATGCAGGGACACTTAGAGCAAAGCCAGGTTTGTATCTGCGGAATTAAAGGGACCGGTAATAGATTCTGCTTTTGATAAATCCACCATCAGTAAATTGCAAGTGAATGGGTACCAGAATTATGCAGCAATAAGCAGAGTAAAAACTTATACACTGGGTTGATAATGAAAAATAGCTTAGAGACAACATTATTGCATTATTTTAAACTTTGTGACCATGATTAGTTGTTGTTTTTTCTCTCATTGTGTTGGGATGTTTGGTAATGATACAAATACCAATGCCTTTTGCCACCTTCCTAATCACTGATTTTGTAAGAGAAGGGTTTTTATTACACCATTTTGCTTCTCCTCAGCGGGGCAGCAGTATGAAATGTAGCCTGGTTTCACTGGTGCTAAACCATTTTGGAGTCTTTCACACAAGCTAGGGAGGGGCTCTGATTGGTTATAGAACCAGCTCTGGAGAGGGAGGTCAGGGTCCCTCTTTATCGGGCAGAGTTTAAATCCTTTTTGAAGACCATTTCCAGTATTGTATAAGGTATTGTAGTTTTCTATTTCTTAAATTATTATTTTTTTAAGTAATACTCTTAATTTTCACATAATAACCACATAGTTGTTAGTTCTACACTCACTGTACACTATGTCTTTATATCGTTAAGATTTTGAAAGAAAATTTCAGAAAGGTGTTCAAAGGTACTTTTGAGTCAAGATTTTTTCTGATCTGACACAACCGGGAGGTGGGGGGGGGTCTCTTCTAACCCCAACAGAATAGCCATTTGAGAACTCAGAGAAGTCGAAATGGCTTCATTACAACATGAATATTAAAGTACAGCGTAAAAAGTTATTTAAATTCACCGTGCTAACACAGAGCCGTGTGCCAAATCGTGTGACATAACAAACACAAAATACAATGGCCACTGGGGGGTAAAAAAAAGAATTATTCAAAACTGGTGACGAGAAAATCTATGATGTTTTTAAAGGAATGCGATTGTTGTCAAAAGCAATTGGGTACAACAATGCTTTGTTCAGTTTTTGTTCCATTCAAAAGCATAGCTATAAGGACTGCTCCTGGGCTGGTGGGCATGGACCAGCCAGAGAGTGAATTTTGCATACTGTACGGATCATCGCTCAATTCGGGCCAGTCACATTGAATCCAACATCACCCAGTAGTGCTTCATGAGACCGTCAGCCTTCATTTGTGTCTGGCTGTTTTCTTCGGTTCCGCCGTAAACAAGCCCCGCGCTGAGCTTTCGTCACATCCCTCTGTCTGTTTACACCGACCCTGCAGACGGAGTGCATCCACAGCATCAGAATTCAATTAAAGTGACCACTTCCGGATGGCCGTCTCCACGGAGACTGGAAGTCAAAGAGGAGCATTTCACAAATGACAAGACTTTTCAAACGTACACAGAAACCATACGTGGCGTGTTTAGTCTCCCTCGATGGATTTAAATTAGGTGTTTCAAATCTGAGCGACTTTTTAACCGGCCAATTAACCGGTAGTGCACTCTAGTTTTCGCACTATTTTCACAGTCACGCACTCTGTTACAAAAAGCCAGAAAACCCATGTAAAACCCATGTTTTATAATTTCACACAAACCTTTTCAAATCTGCCTAAAAAGAAGCAAGTGGTGGAAAACTGATTTGAGGAAGCGGGAATCTTTCACTGCTTTTGTGCTGGTGAGCATGTTACCAAAACCCAAAAATGTGGTAAATGTTCGGTTTTACAAATTAATTTGATGGAAATGTGGTAATTAAATGCAATTCAATTAAAATTTATATTCTGTTAAAAAACATCACAGTACTGTCACAATTTTAAACTTTAAGCGCTGGAAAAGATCAGAAATCCCAAACTGCTCAAGGAAGCCATCAGTGTCCTGAGAAGCAATTAGACAGGCAAGCCATTTGAACACTGACATGAAAAAGACATCAGTTGAACACTGAATTAAAAATCATTTAAGGCCAAAATTCTACTCCAGCACCCCAATTATTTGAGTGGAAAACTTAACACTGTGTCTGAGCTGTGCACACGGAAAACCCCTCAAAAACAGCGTCATCGTTTTTATTAATATATTTTTTTAAATAAATTTGGATTTTGTTGTTCATGGCTAATCGTTACGACCCCCTCTTCCACACGCAGGGAGGATGAAGAAGCAGGGTCAGTCTCCAGTCCTTTCAGCCATCCCTTTCTTTTCCACACTGCAGGCAATTGGGCGAGAAGAGAGAAGCCCTGTCGGTTTGATCAACCCCAGCCCAGGCAGCGTTCGACCAACTGCACTCCGTCACCGGACTCTCCTGGTCACAGGCGGCTAATGACGCGAGCTGGATTTGAATCAGCCAATTTCAGTTCATAGGGCTCAGTCTGCACTCAGCAGGGCGCGTTTCACCGACTTAGCAACTCGGGAAGGAGCGTCATAAATTAGTTTAAAGTATATTTTATTTGTGTGTATGCATGATAAATTCTTGCTCTTTGTGGGACTATCATTTGTAGATTTGCATATTCGGATATTGCATATTCATATAAAAAATATATGCATGGAATGAGCTTTTTCTGTTATTTACCTTCTTCCAAATCCTTCAAAATCTGTTTTGATGTTTTTTTACCTGAACTGGAATGTCGGGAGAAATGGGTTTGTGTCCGGTTTGACTGAGGTTAGTTAAATGTGTTTCAGTTCAGTTAGTCTTTCATTTTTTTGGTTTTGTCAGGAAGTTCTAAGGCGAAAGAATCAATGCTCAGACAGATTAGTTTTATTATTTTCAGTTTTGTGCCGAACACTTCAGCCTCCCCTCAATGAGCGTTTGTTCCCTTAACCCTGAAAATTTAACTATGTGGTACAGAATGCTGGCGAAACAGACACAGCATTTCCCAATGAAAAAGTATTTTCTTTTTTTTAATTGAAACTTTAAATAAACCAAAACCCCTCTTCACCTGCAGTAGCCCGACCAGTCACGTTTCTCCAACGCCCCCTTTTCTTGGCAAAGCATGTAAATCATGGCACAGTTCAGTTTACATTATTTGTGTTGCCACTCTACTGGGATCAGGAATACAGTAACCATATCCATATTGCTGAAATAACAATGCCGATCCTACTTGAAATTGGGGTAGGCGCTGTTCGGTTTGTTTGTTTTTTTTGTGCACTCTCTGTTCACATATTCACATATTCAAGTAAAACAACATAACAAACCCCAGGCAAGACAGGAGACATGACAGCGTACCGAGCAAATTACAGGGAAAATGTTTTACTTTTTTAACACTGCTCCGCCGGGTGTGCGAAAAGTCTTTTCAATCCATCTTTTCATTTTGGAAAAATAAAATGCATATTCAAATAGCCCTTGATGCACTGTGTACATTTTCTTCTCATTAAAAATACTATTAGTAAATTTGGGAATGTTGAGACGAACAGCAGGTTAAACAAAAAAAAAAAAAATAGAAGATTAACTTTGGCTCATAAACCCAAGCTGCGCGTTTTCCCCCTCCAGGTAAGGAAAGAAAATCACTATTTTGGGTGAAGTATGAATTGGTAACATTTCCTCCATGAGCGTTTTATGGATTATAAAAATAAGGTTTTCATTTAGCGATTTGTTTTCTTGGTTACTAATAGAGCTGGGTTATGAATGTTTTATAGGACTTATAAAATGATCCTGTGAGCAGCCCAAACAAATTTGTAGTAAAACGGTTAGAGAGTATCTGCCAACTCTCCACATTTGATTCCCGAAAGTTTCTTGTGCTTCGACAGCTGACTCACAGGACTTCCAGGATTTACTCCTGAAAAACTAAAACATGCACAATAAATATAAATTCCTTCTGGAAAACATATCCTCTAATCATTCCTATTTCCTTTCAAACCCCTCATGCATTCTGCTAACCACCTAGCCAGTTATGGTGTGTACGGCACTAAGGAAAAACCTCCTGGCCTCTTTTCTTCATCTGCCAAGTAGTGTCCTAATCCTCTGACAACTACTACGCAAAGCTAAACAAAACCCAGAAAAGAGTTATTTTATTTCCAATGCCACTGCACCAGAGAATCAGAAAGATTTGGGTTAGATTGCGTTTGTTATTCACCCCTGAGAAATAAGCATTTGATTCTTAGCCATGTGGTGCATTGCATGTTTCCACTCAGGATATTTGATTTTTATATGAATTTTTGGCTATCTGAGAGAGCAACGTTCTTCGTCTCACCATTAAAACCCGAGGCTCTCTTTACTTTCAATGTGCTGGAACGTTACTCATTGGCTTAGTGAATGGAATGATTTGGGCACGTACAAAACAGACACCAAAAGAGACTTGAAGAGACGAAGAAACAATCACAGAGCATTTATCTTTAGTTTTTTTAAATACCTGTAGAACTGTTTGTGATGATGTGACTTTAAGATCTAAGAAAGATCTAAAATTATTGATTGAAAAGCCTGATGAAACTGTTTGGGGTAAATCCATTAGGCAGTCACAGGCCAATCTTTAAGGTTTATTGTCTACTAATTTTCAAAATGCCTCTTCATGACAAAAGGTTTAGGGAAAAGGGCAAAAGTTTTCTCCTGAAGATTAGTGAAGTTCTTCATTTCATATTTGAAACACTACACAGATCTTAATTTAAAAAGTGTAGCAAGCTTGGTAAAAAAAATATTATCTGTATAAAATTGGTGGGTAAGAACAGAGGACCAAACCAGTTAACGTAGAAGTATTGGCAAAGTATTCTGCTGAAATATTTGAGCATGACAGAACTTTTGGGAACGTTATGAGCAATGGATTTTATTGGCATTGCAATGTCGTCACACAAAACATGGGGGAAGGCTGGGGAATTTACTTGAGTGTACACTGCCATCTGTCTGGAGTGTCTGTGTGTAACCAACTAATACAAAGTTTTACATTTACCAACCCACATGAAACAATGGCCTATGGCTGAGGAAATGCTTTTGCGTGGGCCCGCCTGTTACACCATTGCCAAGTGAAGGAGGGTCAATTCGTTTTGTTTTTTTTAAATCACTTTATATGCCGGCATTAGATCTCATTTAGCGTTACTTAACTGTTCGAATTTCATTTCACGTAATTGTACCATTTATGGCCCAGTTTGTTTTCTTTTTAGCTTACACATTTTCTCCTTCTCTCACATTGCATTTTTTTTTTATTGTCGTGTGGGCTGTTAACACCAGTTTGCGAAATGCCCGTTGGGTAGATATATTAGGCCCGTACAATGTCAACAGTATCGTGTCTTGTATATAATTCAGTGTTGGTGACTGCAAGAGGAAACTTGACAGAAGTGCCGTGTAGTCATCTGTTAGAACTTTAATTATACATTCATTAAGATAAGGTTTCAACACTGGAAACTTTTGTGAAAGTGTCTACCAGATGGCATTGCGGCTTGCATGTGTGTGAGATCCTTTATTATTTATGAAGATTTCAATGGGCCAAGACAGGTTTTCAATTGGGCCCTGCTGCTTTATTTACAGAACGTAACTTTCTGGGAATCCGAGGGCTTTTGTTTCTTACAACATCAATTGGGATGAGGACGCCGCAGAGGTAAGCCGTCACGCAGTTTTGTAAACATCCATTATGCAGTTTGGCAATTTGTAGAAAGGTTCCTCATGCATAATGTAGACGAGACCTTCTACAGGCACGTTGCTTGGACAAAAACGCACTGGGCATTACACCTGCTGTGAGGCGCCAGCACACAAAGTACCCTGTGCTCGCACCACAATGAGTACTCAACGCGCTTCATAGATGCCGTGCACTAACGCTGTACACCTGACTTTTGTCGCTGATTGTTTGGAAAAAAGGCTACCTGTGGCCTTTTCAGCTGGGGGCAGGGGGCGGGGTTGGGGAATATTGCTTGCTTGAAAAGCTTTTGTTTTTGTTTATTATCTTAGTGATGATCACTTCATCGAAAGATAAATGCTGAAAAATAAATAACTTGTACTGTAAACTAACGATGATTTATGAAGTAGCAAAAATGTTCACTTGCTAAAAACTGTAGAAAACAAGGTGGAAAAAATAAACATCCGCTAAAACCATGCTACTAACAGTTATTAACATGGCTAACTAATAACATTGTTATTACCAATTATTTTTACACAAAACAAATCAAAGTAAAAAGTAAATGCAATAAATGTGTGTCACAGTATCTCTTTACCTGTTTACCCCTAACGTTTCTAAACATGTCTGTTGCACACGGTCACATATAATCTTCAGTTAAATGTGTGCTATAATCAAAATATTATTTTTTTATTTTTTTTTAAACCCCATCATGCACACCAGATCCCATTTCTCATTAAGCAGGTTTGTCTTAGATCTAAATAAGTCATTCACTGGTCTGAATTTTATACAATTCTGCTTCAGTCATTCCTGATTGTTCAAATGATGAATACAGACCTAATTCTCTGATCCGGGCCCGAGCTGATCCAATTAATTCTCCATGTAGGCCTGATAGTGGTTAATGATGTTATCTTACCTAATTAACCTGGGGAGAAATCTGACTCCAGCACTGGAAGTGAACATTCCTCATCTAAGTGTTTCTTACTATTAAAGGACCCACTAATAGTTAGGATCCTTCCTGCATGATTAATTGTTATCGTCTCGCCACTCGCAAAAAAAAAAAAAAAGGTCTTTGTCTTTGAATGACCAAAACTTGACCAAGGTGCTGAAGCCTGGGGTTTCCGTGTCTTTACATTTCAGTTGCCCTCTGCAGCAGACAGTTAGGGAGAGTTTTCAATAAACTGTTTTTTTTTTTTAAAAAGCCCAGCTATTGTTTTTAAAGTGATTGTAGAGAAGCAAACACTTATAACTGCATCTAACATCCTCATCATCATGTGTCTGGGAAACATTTTAAAAAGTTCAGCACTGTTTAGAATCGTGTAGGCAGGTGTGAGCTGAGGTTATCTAGAGCTGTTATCTGAGAGAGACATCAACTGCGAAGTGTTCCCAAGGCATGATGGGGCAGCTTTTGACTTTGTTACCCTGCCTGTTTAGTGAAGGTGCTTCAGCGTGTTATCGCTGAAACGCTGAGCGAAAAGAGAATGCCCTCAGTAGTGGACAATGTGTCATTTGTTAATTAGGTATTGATGAGAATACTGGCATGCGGCTAATTAACCTCAAACTCAGCTCATGCCCTCCTATGTTTCCATAATTATGTTCTTCATCTTAGTTGTCAGGCTACACACACAGACACATACTCAACTCACGCACACACGCACACACGCACGTACACACACACACACACACACACACACACGCACCTCACACGCACACACTCAACTCATGCATGCACGCACACACACACACACGCAAACAGACACCTTACGGTAGATAAGGGATGAGGGATGAGGGTAGCTGTCGAGCCTGTTCTGTCACATTTTGCAATCCAACGGATTGATTGCACAGAACACAGAATTGATAGCAGCTTCATTCTTTGTACCTTAAATGTGTCTGTTTAGAAAACTTACTTACTTGATAAATGTTCATTCATTAACTCAAGTTTCTAAAAGTCTTCCACATGCATCATCAATTGTATCGGTTATAAGACCTTTTATAGACACACGCATGTTAAGGCGAAACCGAAACAGGCGAACAGTTAACAGAAACATGCCCAGTGTAAATAAGTAACTTGCGGCAGGCTTTTTGACTGGTGTCTTGCTCCTTACCATGAAGATTTTGGCATTTGCAATCACATGGCTTCTACTGAATGTTCCCGTTTTAACTTGGAAAAGTGGGTCCCCTTCCCTCCGCCTGCGCCTCACTCACTCGTGCACAAACACACACGCACGCACGCACGCACGCACGCACACACACAGACACATTTTTCAGACAAAAGAACTTACAGTATAGTAGGAAATATCAGCCCCATGTATGTCAGATTTTATTTTAAAGGTAATCGATGTGGGTTCCCGTTGGTTTTTATTTTATTGGTAATCGATGTGGGTACCCATTGGTTTTTATTTTATAGGTAATCGATGTGGGTTCCCATTGATTTTTATTTTAAATAATAATCGATGTGGGTGCCCATTGGTTTTTAAGCTACCAGACACTAGCTCCAAAGGGTCACCCAGGCCAGAAGCGACCCTCTGGGGTTCAGAAATGATACCCCGAACCATGAGTCAAAACAACAGAACAAGACCGCTGTGCAATGTGATTATTGTTTATGGATACAGAAGGCCATGAATTAAAGGGTTGCCCCGAGGCACTGTGATTATTTACAGCAGAAGACTTGTATCATTATCAGCGTGCTCCTAATTGCCTCAAGTATAATTCCAATGTTTGGTGTTTAAAGACGTTTTTGAAAAGAAACTGCGTTACATTTGCATATGGGGGAGACAGCTTTAAAAAATTCAGCTTTCATTTATTTTGCCGGTTTTGATTCTCACAAAAGCTTTCAGTGCCTCATTAGATCGATAGAAAGATTGAATGCATACAGAAGCCTGCAAACCAGAGCTTGTGCAATACACTAGAATTTACATTGTTCAGAATTTATATATATTTATTTGTATAGAGAGAGAGATAGAGATAGACAGAGCTATAAATAGCTACACAATTAAAGAATGTCGACATAGCGCTTCAAGCTATTTTGTCATACCCAGGTTACTCAGATAAAAGTGTTTGTTTACTTTAGGATGTTGTTTTTGAACTTAAATAAATAAAATCTAAAATCTGTAATCTGTCGTGTTTTCAAATGCTACAAATCAGAAGCTAATAGAACCCTATTCCTTATTCATCAAATAATTGTCATTCAGGAATAAACATACATTTTAATTCATTGTACTGTGTGTCTGGATGACAAGATCGCAGACGAGTCCGAACATAAACCTTATGCTATTGAAATTGCATGCCTCAGTAGCAAAAACAATTTCCTAGCTGCTCTGATAATAAGGGGTTAACTATTTTCTGGTCTTCATTTGATGCTCTGCAGAGAATTTGTAAAGAGATATATTTAGAAAACTTATCCTTACATTAAGTTATGAGGATTGCTATTGAAACCACATAAATTAAAGCAAGATCCAAGAAGTAATATCTTCATAGCGAGATAAAAACCTCACTGGTCCCTCAATTCATCATAATTGTAATGTTAACTTAAGAATGAAATAAAGACATTTGCATTCTGAAAGATACTGATGAAAGTTGGAGCAGAATATTTCACAAGGCCGTGAGAGATCTCGATGAGAATGTTGAAAGGAAGGGCTTCTACTCCCCTGAAACAAACAGTCCATCGAGCATGATATATTTAATATGCACCGATACACAAAACGAAAAAGACCTTTAGAGAACGCACTCCTCTCTTTAAATGCATCAGGCCTGTGCCATATGATGGAGAGAATAAATACTGTCACAAAAGTGTACCCCTACGAGGCACAGACACAGAAAATGCACAAAAATGAGGAGTAATTCTTAAAAGGGCACTGCAAGTAATTATTAACAATGGGCCCTGGGTCATCATTAGGACATGATCTTTCAGAAGTAGGAGCCCTTTGGAAACCGTCACGCATGAGACAGAGACATTTCTTGACAAGATGCTTCTCTGGACAGGAAGCTAATTTTTATTTCGATTAGCTAACTGCAAGATTATGAATTGCTTTAGGAAAAGTACTATCCGACAATTAAAAGAATGCAGCTTTTTGTCAAAAAAATGTGATCATCTTCTGCACGGCTGATGTCATTATAATATGCTTTAGATCTGTCTTGAGTACATTATAACACAGAATTTGTAATATTTTATTTGTGTTGGCTTTATTTTTTTACTTTCATTCACACCATCTGCAGAGTATAATCGCAAAGGGCTCAAACTAAATCTCATTGTTAACACATTTATCCTGAAAATCATGTTCCTGTAGGCTTAGTACTAAATCCACCAATTTGGGAGGGAACTTTTCAGATGTTCCCCACAAAGTTAATCAATTAAACAATTCTCGGGGTATTAATATCCCATAATTACAGCCTATTCACGTTAGCCGCTTAAGGCAAACCCACCTCCACCTCTTCTCCACCTATATTAAATTTATTTATGATGTCCGTAGGTGGGGTCAACATTGCCCTCACAGGTCAGGGGCAATCCCTCAGCAGAAACCAGGCCAAAGATGTTTTATCGTCTTTAAAGATAAAGAACTCCTTTTCACACACTTTAAGGCCATGTGTTCAGGTTACATTTTATAGCTTGCAAAAAACTGATATTCTGCACTTGGACGTTTGTATGAGGCTATCAAGGAAATGCATAAAAATGGAAATGTAATGAAAGACAAGGAAAACACCCGGGTCCAAGGTGATAAACTCCTTATAATGTAAACCATCTGCAATGTGTAAGCACTTTGCTTAACTTTGGACTAGATACAGTTTACTGATGAACTTCTTTATTTAGTTGCACAATGACCCTA
>JAOYSI010000016.1:2080629-2091706 GCA_025775065.1 Hiodon alosoides | reverse complement strand
ATATATAATTTTACTGTGAGCCATCCATGCTATCCTGTTATATTGTGTTTGTTATTAATGTTGAATGTCTATAGAGTGCAATGCAAGGATTAACCCATCTTTACAAGATAAATCATGCATTGCACCAATATTTTGGTATTTGGTGTTCATCACACTTCCCCACAAAACTGTGCACACACATTCATGGCTTTTCTTTACATTCATGATTTACTTTACACTCTGGCCACAGTCCACATCTTGGGTTTAGAACTTCTTGTACATACAAAAATGATAAGAGCTTTTATCTGATATCACAGAGAATCTCAAGCTGTAAAAACCAGCCCGTGTTCATTTAACACATTTAATTTAACACATTTGTTATATATATATATATATATATATATATATATATATATAGAGAGAGAGAGAGAGAAAGAGAGAGAGAGGGAGAGAGAGAGAGAAAGTTAATACTCATTGAATTACTGTCAAGCAGTTACTTTCTATGCTGTTGGAACTCCAAAGTCTATTACATTTGTTTCCTGATTTTTTATTTTTTTTTGCCGAAATCCTTTGTGCTCTCTGAACAATTGTTTTTAAATGTACAGGTTTATCAGTTTATGGCCCTAGCTTCTAGAACAGAACTCTTTCTTTTTGCTTCTAATGAGTGCAAGTCAAATTGTATCGTGTTGATGAAGCCAAAAGCCCTGGTGTTAATGATTTAGTCTTCGCCGAGAGGAGACTCTCCTTTTCTAGTATGAGGTGCAGATGAGAAGCGCCATGCTATTTCACCACCCTTACTCTGCAATGCATCTCATTACTGGGTGGGACTGTAATTCAACAATCTTTACCAAACCAAAATCATTTTCAGCTTTAGTACCAGCCTCAGACTCCTTCACTTGCTCCATTAGCTTGCTCCATCCTTGGGTCAACAAAGTGTGTAACCTCTTTCAAATATGATGTCACCCGTTCTTGTTGGTCTCTGTATTTAAACTAAACAATATCAGGAACATCACTAATAAAACTACACACTGTTCCACAAAAAGGGAAGAAAACCATTTGGTAATAAAGATAACTTTGGGAAATGGACAAAATTAAACAATATTCAGTTTTAGCTTTAAGCCAATACGAAGATGAATAAATATTTAAATAATGATGTCTATTTAAGTGTTATTTTCCACGCTATAAAACAGCTGAGTTGTGTATAAATGCTGGAGTGGTCCAAAATACTCATTACACTCGAGCAGGCGATTTTGATTTTGATTCCAGCAGCCGATTCCAGTTCTAGGTCTGGAACACCCATTCGTGTAACGTTCCACTGGAAGTTATGAGGGGACGTGTTTGGGCGCGCATGCTTGGAATGTATGGATCGGGCCTCAGAATGCAAAGGTTATATGGGGAGCAAAAGTGCTGTCACTCAGTTTGAGGCTAATTAAGGACGAAGCTTCACCTCTTGGTTCAGAAGGGGCTGGCTGCTCCGTTTCGTGTTGGTGAGCTGCAAGGGTGCTATCTTGCCTGTCACTTCGCATTTCTGTTCCTTCCCGGGCCCGATGAGTCGAAATCCCCGTGCCGCTGCCATCGAAGGCAGGGTTTTCAATGCCTTCCGCGTTGGCTCTCTCGTCTTTTCCTGCAAAAACAAAAAAACTAAACAAGGTCAGGAACGGTGCGTTAAAACCAAAGTGTCTTTCAAAGAAGGCCAGAAAATCTCTCCCAGTGGTTCCTTTTTACACAAATTACCGAAGCGCATCCTGCTCGAATGTCACTAAAACACAATTAGGTTAAAATTAAATCTGAATCTTTGAGAGAGATAGAAAAAAAGGAGAATAAATGATTAAAATAATTACAAATTGCGCCCTGACAAGCAAGAGCAAAATTTAGCCCAAAGCCATTTGTCTGTAATTAGTTAATTAATCCTTACACAAATTATGAGCAATAACTCATCAAGTAGGGCTCACCCATCAGAAATTCAGCCGACTTGGGTTTCTTCTGCTTAGGTTGCTTCAGAGCCTTCTGCTGGAACTTCTGGAGGGAAATTGTTAAATGAATAAATTAGCTGCGGAATGAAGATCATCATTTATGATCCGCAACTAACGCAGTATTTTAAATATGGGACGACACTGAAATGTCATTTAATTTACATCTCTGCTAAAGGGGTCAAGTACTAATTGAACAACAGGAGTGGAAAAAAATATAATCATAAATAGATGGGGAAAAGTTGATGTGAATGTGCAATGAAGGTCACATTAAAATGCTTCCTCTTGTCCCTTGCTATTTTTAAATGAATGGGAGACAACACACTGTCGTTTGAAATGATGTATCCTTAAAGTGTCTGGGTTTTGTCTTTTTAAGTACTGTGTATTTAAGTGGAACTGATTAATATGGACCATCAACCAAAAAAACATTTTCACTGGGAATCGGAATTTGGTATACAAATTTATGTTTAAATTAAACCTACAGTAGTTATTGTTTATACGCAACTACAACATTCTGAAACAACGGTAATATTTAAAAAAAATTTATTACTAAGTTTTTTTGACAATTTTTTTTTTTTTACAAATCACTTTAAGGCAGGCAATTCTGGCAGGTAAAAGGCAGAAATACTGTGACCATTACAAACAGTAGCACAGTCGAGTAATAAGAAATAGCAATAAGAAACTATGGGTGCATGGAGTAAGTAAGAAATAAATCAAATACTTGAGAATAAACAATGCTACATAATACACGTTTATTAAATATGTCTGCATGAACATGTGCTTCAAAACTTTAACTAGATACTAGTTATAGTTTTGGAACTGTGGAATACTAGATAATATCATATGTTACATGAGTAAAAAAAGTTCTAATGTTTTCTTCACTAAAGAAATGTTCTACAGTACCTACTCACAGAGACTTCTGAGGGTTCACAGAAAAACGAACCGCTTTGTTCAATAAACACTTGACTGATAAACTACAAATGTCAAAAACATACAATATCTAAACAAACATTCTCTATCACTTAAGATTAGTCCTCCTACTATTCATTATATTCTGAATTGGATGCTCTGTGGCACAACAAGGGGCACCATAACAAACCAGGTTTTTTTTCTTTTTTCTTTTGCAAAACTATGATTTTCTGTGTGAAGGGCTTTTTAAGAGAAATACCATATATGAATACGATAAGTACAATCAAATAAACCAACTTTGGTTTTTTTTTATAATACTGATGAACAAAAACAGTTGGGAATTTTTCCCTAACTGCAGTCTACACAATAGTATATATATTCTTACAAATATTACATTTTAAAGTACAGATGACTATGATAGCTTTGTTAACAAGAAAAGGAATACCAATGACAAAATTAATCTAGAACAGAGATATAAGTACCTTAGTTTGTTCCTGTCATGGAAAGAACGAGTAGAATAGGCATATGTGTCACGCTCAGCTTACAAGGCAGAATGCAAGTATAAGAAAAAAAGTGTTTTTAATTTAATATGACAGGGAAATTAGAATTGTGGAGGACACATTACAATCTGAAAGGACGAGTTTTGTAAATCTGTTTTTACATCCAACAAGCCCTAAAGCTACACATTCGTTTATTTCACTGAGATTAATGGTTATCTAATTGTAACTTATTTAAAAACCATTTCCATTCTACTGCTTTCCAATCAATTTCACTGAGTTGCACTTAACGGTAAGACTTTTTTTTACTTAACATTCATATTATCTGAGCTATATTCTTTTTTTCTTTTTTTTGCTTTAAAAAGTAACGATTGTGCAAACCTGCAATTATGTTACCATGGTTATTATTAAAAAATTATGTTATCTCTAGTTAAAAAAATAATCAAGCTTTTGGCTGTCCAAACATAACATGACTTAGCTAACTAATGTAGGTACTACTAACATTGGGGGGAGAGGGGCAAACCTTTGTTAAGTGGTAATCTTTAAGATTGAGATTATTAGGAGGCTGAATGACAGCAGTTTTCGTTTTAAGAAACTTGTTTAGTAAGTAAATACAAAACGATTACAGTGATTTAAATGTGTTATTGAAATAAATATATTTCCACTTGGAAATAAACTGGATTTAAACAAGATTTAGAATGCATACCTGTCTGGTAACTAAGTTTGTAGGAGCTCAAAACAGAAGAGCTCAGGTAAAACTAAAGTTTTTTCAACAGTCTTCCAATACCTGAACTCTTCCGTTTTGAGCTTTAACAAACTTAGTTGCTAGACCAGAATTGGACCATTGGATCTGTGATCATTCTAAATCTCATTCAAATCCAGTTTAGGGTTCCTGTATCCACAAACATTTTGTGTCTTATTCAGTTGACACATGACTGCAATGAAGGTGACTTGTTCAGGGTTTTTTTTTACATAGTATTGTTTTCCAAGCCTTTGAAATACAAATGACAAAATACAGAAAACTAGTTTAAATCATATTTCAAATACATTTACTTGAAATACTCTGAATATGTATATCGTGTAAATTAAATGACATAACCGTTTTGGATTTTAGCAATGTTAAAATAGAGAGTTGTTACGCTACTGTGGGGAGCTTAGTAAAATTGTTATAAAGGGCTCTATTTTTAGCACGATCCAAGCAGTAGGGCGCAATGGCACAGATAGACTTGCTCTTGTTGTCCAACACAGGTACATTACTAAGTGCAACTGCCGAGAAGGGTTGCACTACAAGAAATAGACTTGCACCAAGCAGGTCAATGGGGGCGGCCTTGGGAGTGCTTCTTTCAACTCTCACACAGATCACACAAATATTTTTACCATAAAACAGCATTCTGCCTCGCATATACTCACCACAAAATCAATAATACCATCTAACCACCCTTTTTCAAAAACAGCAATCAATCAAAAATGTATGTCCTTTTACAGAGTAGGACAGAGATGAGCACTGCATTTGTTTACTATTCTGCGTGCACAACTGGACAACTAGCAAAAACTGGAATGCCTTCTCTTCCATGTCAAAATTAGCAGTTTGTCACGTCACAAATAGGTGAAAACATGGGTTATTCTGATTGGCTATTATGTAACCGCACACTTACGGATTGTTATCTAAAAGCCAACCATTTCAACAGTTGTGTTTGCGCGGGACACACTAATAACACGCCATGAAAATTGCAATATCACAGTGGGACCATGTGATTCTATGAACTGTGCCAATCAAAAAGAAACTAAGTTATTAAGCTAATTTAGCTAGCTAGCTAATTTGTTGATCTAACGTCTGCAGCTGTCTTTTATTTTGAAATTATTGCTGACTAAGTACAATAATCATTTATTGAAATATATTGTGATATAAAATAATTGAAAGATTGCTTAAAATGGTGCTTAGCTTATATTATATATAAATGTATATTTTATGTAATTAACTGAGAACGGGGTCCATCACACTGCTTACCTATGGTTGCTCTTATTAAAATGAAAAAAAAAAAACTTCCCTTTATACCTGGAATCCCTATTGTAAGTTTTCCTTTTTAACATTATTCCTGGCAGCTTGATGATTAATAAACAATGCACAATGGCTGCTCTATGTCACTCATTATTTTCTCCAGGATACTTGAACAAGGTAATGTTAGTCATTTATGGCTGCTAAGATCTGCCGGGATAATCACACCCTTTTTACTGCATTGGTTAGTGGCTCATTTAGGAAACATTCCATTCCACACTAATTCCGATAGTTATAGTATATAATACAAGAATATAAAGCCAAGAATGTTTCTAGATTTGCCTTGCAATAGCTTCATAGAAACGTTGTCATTATTTTTCGCTATTTTAGTTCGCTTGTTTGCTATCTACATTTCGACCATGCAGTACATTCAGGTCATCAAATGTCACTAAAATGATTTAATCAAAAAGTGTGTTTCATGATTGTACAAGGAAAGGATTTCAGAATGCTGAGAAGTTAAAATAATCACATTTACAGTTAAGAATATGGATGGGTAAATTCCTCTTGACATGACTTTCTAATGAATATATTTTATTCAAAGTGCTAATACAGTGCCTATTGCCAAGTAAATCTGGTGCGATATAACAAGCTCTGAACACAAGACAAAAGCCTTGATTTCACTCTGTTGTCATCTCAGAGCACACAATTCCCTGTGATGCTAAAAATTCTGCCCCGTTTTTCATAGAAAATGAGTAAAACACTTATTTTGTGGACAGGGGGGGGGATTCATTTACAACTGGTGACAAGAAAAATCTATGAAGTTTTTAAAAGAATGTGATTGTTGTCAAAAGGAATTGGGTACAACAATGCCTTGTTCAGTTCTGGTTCCATTCAAATCTGTAGCTATGAGGATTCTGGGAAGACTGCTGCTAGGCTGGTGGGCATGGACCAGCTAGAAAGTGAATTTTGCATACTGTACGGATCATCGCCCAGTTCAGAGCAGTCACATTGGATCTGTGATCAACCTATTGTGATTCATGAAACCGTCAACCCTAATTTATGTCTGGCTGTTTTCTTCTATCCAGCTGTAAACAAGCTCTGCTCTAAGCTGTCTGCCCATCCCTATCTACTAATGAGGAGAACACAGACAACACACGCACGTCCATGGCGTCAGGATTCAGTTTAAAGTTACCACTTCCAGACAGCATTCCCTGCACAGGCTAAGAGTGAAAGAGAAGAGCAGCTTTGGAATGACAGAGTTTCACTTGGCCTGCATAGAAGGCCTGCATTAGACCTCCATTAACAATGGCATGTGCGTCTCTTCATAGATTAAATTAGGTGTCCCTAATCCGAACAACTGTTTTTCAAATCATTAGGCTAGAAACATGCATTTTATCAGCCTCCTTCCTCATATCTCAACGGTATTTAATGAAACAGGCTGTTAATAGAAAAAACCCAAATGGTTTTAGTTAAATAGTTCTCGCTTAATTAGTAATAAAATCACAATTGAAACTATGATGGTTCAAGACAGGAATTCAATAAGATACTTTTTAAAATTTTAACTATGATTTCTGTATTACATTTGGTATATTATGCATGTTTAACTTTTTTATCAGCTAAAATGTTAATATTTGCTAAAAGGTTAAATAAGCACTCCCTTAACAAACCAATTAATCCTGTCATTGTCATGTGCTGATTCCGTGTTACACAATTGCATATCAATTTCAATAAAATGGATGCAGTCCTAGTGTCTATGTCTACATATATGCCAGAATGTGTATTGCAACCTAGAAACATGACTGCCAACACCTATGAACATCACTTACTTTAAAGTTAGCATAAACTATGTGGATGTGGCAGACAATGTCCATTGATCATCAAAAAGTGAATATGAGAATACAAAGGCATCACAGATGTTTTTGATGCCATCTATTCATGTCAACTGATACAAAATACATAAACATAGCGTACTATAAACACATATGTAATGCAATTAAACAGTTACATCTGTTTAAAGACGTAAAAACTATTTACATTTTATGTGTGAATTGAACAACTGAATTGCACAACTTTCATTTCCAAAATAATAGTTTTTGAATGAATCAATCATTGGGATCACATTCCACAGCTTTTACATAATCAGTGCTTCAGTTAGCCATCAACAGAGGATGCAACTGCATCCTGTTGCCAGATTAACACGTCTCTTGCTGTGCCAATCACCCAGGAGTCTCAGAGGCAAACGAAAGAGACTTAAATGCCAGCGATCTGCCACAGCACCTCAACAGAACCCGGAGAGAAAAAAAAACATAAAAATTGTACTTACATTGTCAGTCGTGCTCATGTCTTCAAAATAGTTAGCCTTAGTGTCCAAGCCTTACTCACATAGAACCTGCCGATACAAAAGTAGAGAAAAGGATAAATTATTCTCAAAGTTTTGTATGCATTTTCCACATATAACGTTATATACTGATAATAATAATACTCTATTTAAATATCTGATAGCTTTACAATAAAACTGCATACATGCTATGTTACTAAAACATAGCTATCATTAATTTAATTCAAGTTCCAACTCATGGCTGTATATAGGCTCTATGCTCCCCTGCAGTCCTCCAAGTAACGCTAGGCTTCGTAAACGGCAGTTTTTAAATAAACCTCCACCATTGTTTGAAGAAGTCTTATGGGTGCACTTTATGGTTATACACAACTGTGTTTAAAATAGGAGAGGAAAAAACTATACTGATAATGATAAGACAAATGATAAAGAACATCTGATGTTTTTTTGTTAGTTTTAACAATGTGGAGAAAATAAGTGGAGCGATTACTGACAATTCTTACAAGAGGTTTTAGATGTAACAGTTCAGTCTTAGTTCTGTGTAGATACTGAAATACTCAAATACCACATGATGATTTGTTATACAGTACCATACCCAGCTGGGAGTTTTGGTTTCCTTTTTTGTGGTTTATGTGTTTACAATTCAGAGGTGTTTAGGCTTACATCTTCATATATATTTCAGCAGATGAACAGATCAGTTATTAGAAGTAGCGTAGGCCTATTCTTTGTCTATACTACAGTATTGAAAATAAAGGTTTACTTTTTGTTTATTTTTTTCTTTTACAAGTTTCAGCTGGAAAAGCCAAACAAACCCCAGGCAAAATGTCAAAGAAAATCTCCTACAATGTGAGAGACAATGAAATGCTATACTTTTTCATGCTAAATAGTCCAGCAATGGGTGTGAGCACAAAACTAGAAAATAAATTTAATCTGTATTTTGTTAACGGAGAAAAAAATTGTATTGCATCATGCATGTGTCTTTATTGTGGTTTCAAATTACATCCTGGATAATACACTGAGTGAAGTAAGACAGTGAGCAACAGAAAGGCTAGCATAATGTAAAATACTTGGGTTATGTTTTACCTCTGTCTTCATTTCTTCTAGTGGAAGCAAAACTGAACTGGTACTTTGTGACATTTCATCCACGTGTGTTCTACTGAATGAGCAGCAGTTTTACAATTTATGTTTCTCATCTAGGGATTTGTTTTCTCGGTTACTAGTAGAGCAGGGCACATAAATACTTTATAGATGTTATAAAATAAAATTCTGCTAGTGGCCCAGAGAAAAGCTGTTGGTCTCTATATGCAAACTGTTGCTCTCAAAATAATTTGATTGCTAACAGTTCCTTTAACTTCAAAAATGTCAGAATCACAGAAGCTCCAGGACTTGGCTTTACAAAGAATATGCAAATTCATACACATAACACCCTGCAGTCTTTCGGTTTGATATATTCTGGATTGCAGTTCACAAGTCAAACATTCTGGGTACGATCGGACAATATTGTTTTGCGTCATCTCACACCAACCACACACCAAGTCTAATATCTTACAATGCCTTTGCTGTCCAAGAGCATTTGCATCTGATGTTTTGTTTAGAGCAATGAAGACCGTCCAAAATAATAATTTCCTCCCAAGCCAACCATGCATTGAATTACCCATTTATTAAAAACATCCATACAGATGTTGTGAGTGTGTGAAAATGTCCTTCAACAAAAAGTTTAATTTTAGATATAAAGCAGAGAAAATGTCACACAATTTGATTGACCGCTCTGTTATTCTTCTTCAGCCCATAGTGGCATTTTTACTGTCAACTACTCAGCAAAATTGAATCAAATCCAATTCCTGAATGAGAAGGTGCTCTGTTTCCCTCAGCACAACTTCCTTTTTCACTGAACTGTGCAACTAGAAATATGTTGCTGATATATTGTTAGCCAGCTCCAGGAATAAAGGATATAATTTCATAGCCATCAGCTGAAAAGCACCCACTTGCCTTAACTTAACAAGTACTACTATTGTTATCTCCACTGGCTATGTTTTTATCTGATCATTCAAAATTGTTACTTGCTTATTAATAATTTTAGGCATGTTCAATTCAAATGCTGCAGAGGCAAAGAACAAATAAATGTAGGCCTGTTTCAGACACAAGACAGAATGATCTAAATACAACCGTTTCGTCGTGTTTAAAGTTTTAACTGAAAGCATACTCGGGACAGAACAACCATTATGTTTCGTAATTTGGAACAATGAAATTGAAAATGCTTAACGTGATTCCACACCTTGCCTCAAAATTCGCCACACAATAACAACGGAAAGTACTTACCACTTAGACTAACTAGCTCGTTAATTAATAAGTACATAACAGCCGCTAAACTATATTTTGGAAAATGAACATAAATCCATGGATATGCGAACACATGTCCAATGCTGATGTTAACTCATCCATGTAGATAAACTTAAATAAATAAATGTTACCTGCAAAAGTCTCTCTAGCCGTTCTGAACTGTAATTGGATCGCGGCGAGTTGTCAAGGTGACGGTAACGGAATCTCCTAGTTATTCGGATGTGTTGAGGAGATACATTGTTGTAAAAATACTAATTTTTAAATTATCTAATCTTGAATGACGTTTTTAGTTCAATGTTCAACCTTTGAAGTTACCATTTCAGATGTAGCAAATATTTTTGTTTGGGATAAGGGGAAGCAAATTATAAAATTACGAACAAGAAAAATGTAATTTCATAGTAAGTAGATGTAAATATACGTACGACGCTGTATTTAAACTAACCCCCAGTGCCGGGCATTCAACTTGTCAAAACTTAATTACTGTAAACGTTTGAATAGACCGAGTTCGAAGAACGGAGGGAAGATGTGTCAGTTTATGTTTATTTGTAATTCCCATACAATTATTTTTACAATACAATCGCAGGAACATATAAGTATGTGCCAAGCATACCATAAGTGTCAGAAACAATTAAGCGAACTGTGTAGACCACACTTTAGGTCTAACAGCATAGATCATAGATCAGCGGTTCTCACACTGTGGGGTCCGCCCCTGGGGAGTCGAGAAGCCCAGGGGAGCTGCAAGTTCATGGGAATGCTGCTGGAGACCTGGATATGCTATTTAACAAAATGTGTGTCCATAGTTTTATTCTCAATATTAAATTTTATCTATTTAAATAAACAAGATTTATAACAATGGCTTTCTCTTGGATCACCGCTTTGTTTTTGGTTGACTATTCAATTAAATATGTTTGTTAGCACAATGTCATTAAGAATGTGCATGTCATGGCTATTTGATAGGATTTAAGTTGTGGTCGGTTAGCATCAATACAAGTTTAGCATATACCGTTTAGCATATAGATATACTAATTCAAAAGTGTAAAAATAAAATCCA